>JAQGBT010002306.1:0-24946 GCA_034698585.1 Disparrhopalites patrizii
ATCACTGAACCATTTAGAAGTTAGCTTTGAAGAGTGTATAGATGCATTGTCTTGCTGGAAAATCCAATTTCGCCCTGACATTTTGAATCCGGAGCGTAGTAAGTATTTTTGGAGGATGTTCACGTACCCTTCGGAGTTTAGCGTTGTTCGAATAAACGCTAATTTGCTTTTACCCTTTGACCCAAATGCTGCCCAAATCATGACACTTCCACCCCCACTTTGCCGTTTGGAAAAAACTTTAGGCTCCTTGCGAAGATCGTGCCAATAATTTCGGAATACATCTGGACCGTCCAGATTCCATTTTTTCTCACCACTAAAGATAACTTTGGCCCATTTATCCGTCCAGATCGAATGATTCCGTGCCCACTCCAATCTGTCGGTCTTGTGCTTCACATTTATGGGTGGTTTTGCCTTCATTTTTGCGTAGGACAAATGTTCCGCTTGTTTTAATGTACGCCAAACCATCCATCGTGAAGCTGCGATTCCCAATTTTTCCTTAATTTGTGATGCACAAGTGCAGGCGTTGCTGGCCTCGCGCAAAATACTCCTTTTTACACGATTGGTGAGAGAACCTTTCCTTTTTTTTATAAGTTCGTGTCCCGTAATTTTCTCCCAGTTCAATGTATTTTTTTATTACATCCCGGGATCTTCCAATATTTTTGGCAATCTGGCTAATATTTTCTCCACTGGTTTTGAGGTCAATTTTTGCCTTCTCAACTGCAGTGAGTCCTGGTTTTCGCCCCATGCTTCTAAATTAACAATTTACATGCACCAATAAATCTGATTTTCACAGAAATTAATGAAAATGTGCCCTTTATTATATAAATCAACACTTACCTTAGGAACGGGAGTGACGATTTTCGAAAGGAGAAGGAGAAAAGTTCCAGTCTGGACAGTGCACCAGACTAAATTCCATTTTTTATATTTTTGTAGTGCTGAGTGCTGAACACAAGTGTATGGGATGGATGCCTTATTATAAGACGTGCCTTACAAATATATGCATTCCTAAAATTTTTGGCGTTTCGCAGTTCATTGACAGCAAAATTATATTGATAAATATGGAATGTCGTAATTTCTGGACCGGACTGTATTGGAACTGACAGAAAAATTAGCAGTCCTTCCTAAAAGTAATGATGATTTTTTTTATCCATGCCCCGAATGGCTGAAAGAGCATAATTTAATACAAAAGCCACAGTTTTTCACAACATAACATGTAACCAAGTAAATATTTTTGGTCTTTGGTGAGCTAACAGAACTAATAATGCAATTTTGTTTGCCATGCAGTTCCCCAGTTGCAGATTAAAAAAACTAGAAGAATTTACACATAAATGTTGTTTTATTGGGTAAGCGGTGTTCAATTTCAAAGTTTCATTTCTTTCCAAGGTCGCAAGGAGTACCCGTTAAATCTGTGAAGCTTCCACCATTACCGCAACACGTCACGGTGACAAAAACCGTGTATTTACTTTACTGGTATTGTCAGAACGTGTGAACAACATTCAATCACAAATGATGTTAGCAATCTTCAGGATCAACTAAATAAACACTGTCTAAAGCACCCATCCCAGCTGCCACTCCACCCTCATTGGCTGAACTTACTTTAGTTCTCAACATGTGACCCACGTAGCTGTTGACAACAACATTATCAGCATCGCTAGAAAGTAAAAGGCATTATAAGAAGAGTGAGCAGATAAAAACAACTAGCAAGGTAGAGTCAGAATGTAGTCTCACCCAATTATAACTCCGTAAATTCCTAGCTCACTAACAAAGTCCGTAAATAATGGCTCAGGTAAGTTTGGGCGAACCATATAGTTCCTCTGCAACGGTGGCTTAATTTTCTCCATCAAAATCCAAGCGTCTCTTTCAGGGGTATCACGTATTTTTTCTAAACATGTTCTAATTTCATCATCGTACTTGTTATTCCCACCACCTTCACGCTGAGGCTTCAGAACGTACTTGCTTGGATTTTCTAAAGCCATTTCAATTGTCTTATTGCCTTCTTCTCCCTGAAAGACCAGCAACATCATTACTAGCCTTTTGTTACTAATATGTTACGGAAACAATTTACATAAATTTTTCTATGTGCTTTATTCAATTCGGTTATGCTTTCTTTAGAGTACCTGATCTAGGGAATACAAGCCTGTAAATATTTCCCGGACTTTCTGCACCTCTTCACGGTCTTTCAAAAATCTTTCCAATACACCCGGTTTCGCCAATTCCTGCTGTATTTTTTTTGTTCCTGCTAGGTGATAATGGATTGATGGACATTTAATTGCCAAGGACCTTTCCATCATTAGCCGAGCATCCCACTCTCTTTCGGTATGATATTGATCCGGAGAATAACCAGAACGAAAGTACACAACAGCAATCTCAGTATCTTCACTAAAAGAAAAAATGTAAGACATTAACCAAAGGTAAACAAGTTTTCATTTGAACTGGATATTAAGCTAATGTCAAACTGACAAAAGCTTACACAAATAAACGGTTTTCCGCATCGAGCGTTGCCCGTTCAGCTACTTCTGTCAACGTTCTTCGCATTACTTTGACCTGAGGATTTAATTTCTGTAGTTCAAATTCGTGGAATCGTTGGTCGCAAATATTGTACGTCACATCTTCAATGAGGAATAAAATTGCAGCACTAAAATCATCCAATAAAGGAAAAATTAAACCAATGATAGTATTTTCGATTGTCTGTCACGAATCCGTTCGTACCTCGTGGAATAGATTTTTGAAAAATCTCACCTTGCCCTTCCGTACAGTTCCCATGCTTTCAACATCCCTCCAGTGAGACCTGTCAAGGCTCCATTTTCAGGTAACTGTTGAATGATTTTACAAATTACCAATGACATCCAATAATTTAACACAATAATTTAACTTAACGTTTCCATTCAACAAAAAATGCTCACATTTTTAAGTTTCTCCATATACCCCAGTTCTGTGAGAGTAAACCTGCAAATTAACACAATATTATTCTTCGCCATCAAAAATTTCTCAACATAATCTGGACATGTAGAACGTGATCCAGTGAATAAGCTGCTTATGCAACAAAATGCAAAGTGTATAGTGTATACTGTACACGTCTGTACATGGCACGTTTTAGGTATCATACATTCATGGAAAAATAAGTGTAAAAGAACGCATGCTGAAGTAACGGGCATATTTCAAATACATCAGTTACAATAATAGAAAATTCACAACTAATAATACCGTTGGGCATTAAAATGATTCGTAATGAGCACATTACGTAATACATCAAAGGCTTACAGCATAACGCTTACACAGTAAGTGCGTCTTCATTCTAACTACACTACAAAGTTTTAAAATCTGTGTGAAGTGTGAATTTTGAGTAATGAAAGAGACCTTATGAAATACAAATTTTCGGATCTTAACATTCGCTGTTTCAAAAAAGCTACTCATGCTGCTAGCAACACAAGTAGACGCTAACTTCGCGTGGCTACAAATTCCACCACAATTAACATAAGATGGTGACAGCAGAAAAAAGAGAAAGAAGAAAGAAAGCATTTGATGCATTTTACAAGCGGAACATGTATGCTGTCTATTTGCGCAGATATACGCTTTAAAATCCCGAATCTATTACGACAAATTTTTAAAAAAATGTTAGAAAATATTATCATTTAAACGGTAATCACGTTGCGTTTCAAGTATTTTACAAATTGAATTCACAGATTATTAGCATCTAACTTAAATCTAACAGAGAAACGTTTTTTAAAATTCAGATACATTGTAGTAGTAGTAGTGATGGGGCTAGTTCGCACTGTGGTAGCAAATCTTTATTATTTACGAACGTAGAAGTTTTACCCCACAAAAGCTTGAGGAAAAAAATTTAAATCCCGCCCGATTACGTAACTAAAATATAGACAGAAGGCAAAAGCTAAAAAGGTGGATAGGCATGGCTGAATTCAAGTTCAAATTAATACCTATGACAATCGACTAGGACAGTGGAAACACCAGCAAGACTAGTGGCAACGGTATTGATTTCCACTTGCTTCACTGCTAACTGCGGCGCGTGTATGAGGTAATCAGACCGTAGTAGACCCAATGAAATTCCCTACAGATGTCAAATATATAATTTTATTATAAAAACACGATTCAAACATTAATCATCCAGCGAACTGTCACATTAAAAGGACTATTACAACACAGAACAATTACTTAGCAAACCCTATTTAGTCGGGCTGACGGAGTAGCAAAAGCGTGTGTAGCTAGCAGCTACTACAGCGACAATTTTAACGTCAACTTTTCTTCTTTTACAAACTAGTGTGCTATTCACTTGTAAAACAGGCTTGGAAGATACCTTTTACTTGTTGCAATTTTAGTTGTTGCGAGGAAAAACAATATGTAGTAGAAGCATAAACCCTGCGCACTCGACTATTTTAACCTACAAACGAGACAGAAAAGACTAAGAAAGTTGAGTAGAAGATCCTTTTGTAAGGGAATGAATATTTATCCAAAACAAGAAACTGGCCCTATTTTACTTAATTAAACATCCATAATAATTTCACGTAATGCCTTCAATTTGACTTTTTCATGCTACCCAAAAAATTATCCTGAGTAGTCATGCATTCACACCACCATATTAAGAACTAGATCATGCCTTTTAGTCCTAAAACGTAAAAGAATTTCTCGTGTATATTGTGGGAAGTACAGACAATTTATACCAAAGATTTTAATGTCTACCTATGAATTTCTGCAGATACTGGTCCAAGCCAACCAAAGCCTGACGCAATTGTGTTTAGTTCTACTTGTTTCCAACCACAGTAAGGGTAGGAGTAGGACAGACGAGAGCATTCACAACAACCAAATTTTGTAGTAACAGGGTTTTTCGTCGAACTCTCCAGACGACATGATTCCAACATGAGATCAGAGCGTATCAATCCCAACGACACATGCTTCAAGACAATTCAATTGTACAAAAGTAAAGTGACAACATAATAATTTTCCTATACAGCTGGGTAATTACAACTTAATAAAACCAAATAGTCTAAAATCTAGCATAAACCGTTTACCAGTCCCCTTAATATTACTTTCCTGCTGATATAATTTTCGCAGGCATATCAAGTGAAGCCCTTAAACCTTCTGAATTAATAGCTACAACTATACAAAATCAGTTATTGAACTCTGCGGCAAAATGCTAGCTTAATAAAACAGCTGATACCAAGTTATCAAATTATCTTCTACCTGCAATTTTTTACGCTTCCAATATCCATGCATTTTGTTAGTCGTTATTTATCCAAACATTTACATGGTACATGATTATATGGGGAAAATGAAAAAACTCTGATCAATCCAAAGCCGAGAATACAGTATTAAATACTAAATACAAGGCACTAGCACAGTAATGCGAGAAAGTTATCAACAAATAAAAAAAATCTACACAGAAAAAGAAATAATCCTAATAGTAGACATACCTGCGTCATGCCCTCACTGCATACTTGGTCAAAAATAGAAAACAAACGCCGAGTAAAATCGTCAACCTTAATGGTACTGCAAAAATCAACAAAGTCCTATGGTGAAGCATACAAGAATCAGAAATCCAAAACTGAAATTGGCAAAATACAAAAAACAATCTAAGCACATGCATAATATAGCAAAAATACTTCAGCTCTTCGCTGCCATACTTGGCCAGAGTTGACCTCAGAAACTCAAAATCAAATGCCACTTTGTGTGTCAAAAGATTTAGCGTTGTCTGTATGTTTACAGCTCTCTCGAATTCTGGACGAGGAAATGTTGACGGCAGAAGGAGAAACGGTGCAAAAGTTATCGAATCTTTGGAAAATTGATCTTTCGACCGCATTCCAACTCCTGAAATGAAAAAGAATTGACGTTTTTAAAAGTACAAAAACATTTACATTTCCAAAATTACTTGTAAAGAATGAACTTACCGTGCATAACAGCCCAGTCTTTAGCCTTATCAATTACATCTTGCAAATGTTTTTCGTCTAACGGCAAGGGAAGACAAGGCTTCATATGTGTGGCCATGGCTCTCAACGTTGTTCTCCAAGGTACTGCAACTGGTAAACTACTTTCAACGAATGATCCGATTAACACAATGTGGAACACACAAAATATCACAGTATGTCTGTTTTATTATACATATGTCTCTCTATGTTTTGACGAACAATGAGTCTAGCTCTCTTCCGCACAAACGATGGCAATCAATAACGAAGATAATCGAATGTTTGTATAATGAAATTAAAAAAGGTTGCTGTACGCACAAGTGTCTTCTTCTTATCATGTGGCTTGAGTGTTACGGAAAAGTCCACAAAATTACTCTGTATAATATAAATATAAAAATACAAAGTACAACGTCAGACAGACCACATGAACCGCTGCACGTTCACAGATGATTTATATTTGTCGTACGTATATTATACACACGATTAATTTTATCTTCTCAAGGTTGCCCAAGATCTGGTAGTTGCCGAGTAGCCGAGTGTTGGTTGAAAAATGTAAATTTTGTACCACATCTTGTCACATGGAATCGCATGCATTAACTCCATTCCATTGGGGACGTCATTAAAGTAGTTTGTTTCGGCTATATGGGTTAGTATACGCCAAAGTTGTCAGGTAAACATTTTTTCTGTCCCGAACGCGTAAACTCATACATTTCCAAGTTATACAAAAGGGAATGTTGAACCTGTGGAATACAGAGTCAAAGAAACACATTAAAAAACAAATATTCAATTATACTACTTTATCACCTAACCAATCATCAAGTTTCCTATTCCATCATAAAAATCTATAAACTATAATAAGTAAAAATAAGACTTTTCTGTGAATGGTGACAAAGCTGTTGTATCGAGGAATTACATGTGTATTAGTATTATTACTTATTACTATTATTAGAATCAACATGGCATACTTACTGCAGACAATTATAAAATAGCATAATGAATTTTAGCTAAAATACACTTATGTACCTACATCACACACATATACCAACTACCAACATACCTTGATGAGGTAAACGCAAGTACTGAACTGAAAAAAATTACATCTTCAACGAAAAAAAATATTGCAGTAGCCAGTCGAAGAAACCCATCCCCAATTTTACAAATTCGTACATCTATACTACAATTGTTAACTATTTCAACAGTTAAGTATCACGTTCTAAAACGACACGTAGTTCGAACCTTCGACGACTAAAAAGTTAAATCATCGCACCCAAAAATTACATAATAACCTATAATCCAGTAAATTCTAGCTGCAGAAAGTAATATGTTTAACATTTAATAAGCATTTAACAACACTAAAACCTAACAACTTGACACGGTAATTTGAACACGACTGACATTGTCATTAACACATAAAAGACACTACAAGCTAACGTGTGAGCGTGTGACCAACAGCAATATTGTCAATGTGTCAATATCCTTTCCAAACAAACCAAGATCTTCCAAAAAAAATCAATTTAACGTACGTCACGAATTACATCTAACATAAAACAAAACCAACTAGTTTAACCAGAAGTTATACCCGAATCAGAATCCCATTATTATTGATCGTCTTGGACTAACAATTCTACATTCTACATAGAATTAAAAAGAAAATCCATCCTACTAAAAAAAATGCCCTTACCAAAAAAGTATCAGCTGTTCGGTGTTAAGAATGGAACCAAATTCGGAAGTCCATGCGGTGATTCATTTGTTGTGTGCAGACGAAGACTTTTGTTTGGGGAACAACAACAATACCGGTTTCCGGTATTACCTTCCGATTCGGTTGAATATGAGAATATTTTTTTTTTACAAAAACAAAACAAAAATTAATTAAAATAAAAAATGAGTAAAAATTGTGGAGGCGACTTTTTATGGGTAGGGAGATTAGTAGCGATATCCTTGGCATTAAACCAATGCAGAACTTACTGCTTGCCACAATGCTCATCCTCCTCCCACCGCCCGGCAGAGGATTTGCCCATTTTAAATTCTGCTACCCGCCATCGCCTTGGAAGAATTCATCGATTGATTTTTTTTTTTGTACTTCCGAATTTTTTTCTTCTCCTTCTCCGTCTTCTTTCTACCCGTGCATTTTTTTTTTTACTTTTTACTGCAGAGACCCAACAAGTGGTGGTGGTATACCGAAGAATTTTTAGTCAATAAAATATAGGAATAAAATCCGCCTCTTTAATTATAGGTGCAAAACAAAAACTGTAAAAAAAAAAGAAGACGATACGACCAACGACCATGTATTTCCTATTATATAATTTCTAGGAAGCCCCGGCATTAGCAATAATATCCTGACTTACTTTAAAATATAGAAGGAGTGAAAGAGTCCTAAATTTTCCCTTTGTTGGCATTCCGGGTAAATAACGTACTACAAACTGATTAAGTCTAATTGAGTAATATAATAAAAATGTAATATATAAAGATATACATACATTATTCGTGTTCAATAAGACTTTTTCCAAGAGTGTATAATATATAACCTTCATTTCATGGAGTTACACAATACGTATACCTTTTTTTTTAACTCGCACCAACACCAATCACACATGGTTTAAAATTTAAACCAAAAAAAAAAAAAAAAGAAGAAGAAGCCTGTTTTTTATTCTGCCGTATATTAATTTTCAATCCCAGCCAATTACTCCAAAAAATTTACATTATATCATCACGTCGAGACGACGACCATCGTCGTCAAATTTATGTACCCGAATCGACGGTAGGTGAAAAGGAGGAAAGTTTGTGGGAATTGGAATATTTATAGTTTTAATTACGGGGGTCAACCTCTTTAATACTCATTTTTCCGCTTTAGTATTTAGATGGAATCTGAGTCGGATGGTGTTTTACATTTAGTTGACTTGAAGGAAAGTTGTTGAGTGAACAGGAAATTAGTACATTGTTTTCTTTCACGTACTGTGCAATAGGGTGCTTGTTTGGTAGACAGGTCTATCAAATTTCTGTTTGTTGATCTATAAATTAAATAGAATTGTAAATTTGTAACTATTTCAGGGACAGGCAATTCCTTTTATGGTTATCTAGTCAAGCTTGAACATGTTTGGTTACGCGGTTCAAAGCCAGGACAACATGGAAGAAGAAGTAACAAGGTCCCCGGAGACGGTAGATTAATTATTATACTTGATCGAAGATGAATCGTACCATATATGTGCAAGCATGTTATTGTCTGTAATATTGACATTGCAGCTGAAGCGAGACTTGTTTGGTTCAAAACGGAAATCTGATCGTTGGAATCTTGAGGACAACAACGAATCGCCGTCAAAGTTTCTGAAAATCGATGAAAGTTTCAGTGAGGATGAAGAACATGGTTATTTGGAGGAGGACGCAAAACGGATTCCTACAAAAGTGACCGCACCAGCCATTGTAGAGTACAGTGACAGCGATGATGAGTTTCATATCTCAGATGGAAGTAGGTCAGAGAGTCAGACGCCTGTGAAGGTGGGACCAGACGTGGAAATCACGGAATATAATACTCCAACAAGGAAATTGACTAGAGAAGAGTCAGAAAGCCCGGAGAAAACACCGGTATTAAGAGCTTTCAGAGAAAATAACGACGCAGAAATACAAGAATACTTTTCACCAACCAAGAATGATGAGCTGGTGGAAATAACAGCACAAAATAATCATGAAAGTGACTACCAGGTTGCTAGGGACGATTCTTCAGCTGAAGACTCTTCCGATGACACAACAGAGCACATGTTAGTAGAATCACATATTTTCGTAAATTCAGTGCTGACGATTACTGTGTCTGCTGAAAAGCTTTCATTTGTCAGTCATAGCTCCGAAGTTCAAAAGCGGGTGTTTTAGTAAAGTTTAGATTGTCTGGGCTAAGTTACTCACGTAGCTGATATTTTTTTCTCTTTTGATTTATGTACATTGTAGTGAAGATCCATGGTCTGCTAACCCATTGTATACTATCGACGATACCGTCACACTGTCACTCATTGTACTTCGTAGTGTTGTTATGGATGACGCCGAAGGAAGGCTTGAGGGAAATTTGGTTTGGTCTCTGTGCTATGACACCACCTACGATTGCGTTCGCTATGTGGCCTTTGTAGAAAAACCGAATCGCAAAGTGAAACGGGGAATTTGTCTTCGCCTGTTTCCTCCCTGGTAAGTTCGTTGGAATACATTTTCTCACAGTTTCACTTAAATAAGCAGCATATAATTTATGTAGGAATAGCATTAATGATTTGCACTATTAATCCAAAAGTTGTTGCTGTTGTGCTAGTATGTATATTGCGGGCGTATTGTGGCTAAACTGGTATTATTTACATGTGCCTATACGTTATACACATCCAGGCTAGCAAGCACACTTCCAAGGCTAGAAAAAGAAGTCATTCATTCAGCAGATCTCTATCAAATAATTGCTCCAACGCTTCTGAACGTTTCCATCGAAAAGATACAAAATATTATGAATGGGCATGGGTCTTACACTTACACAAAGTTTTTGGACACAATTCCAGGTAAATTTAAAAAATGAGACAACAGAAAGAACTCTTGAAGTCTGTATTTTGTTTACTACTTTCCTTCTTTACTTAACACTTTCCTGTTAAAACTTACAGGACAAACGGGATCACAAATTTTAGAATATATCCCGCAATTACAATTTCAAATGAAAACTGTTCGAAAACAGACATCGGTTTTTCGCATGAGTGTAAACATAGACGTTATGATCTGGCTGATTTTCACTTCACCTGATGCAGTTCAAGTCCTTGTGAGAGACTGCGAATTAATTTTCGCAGTTATAGAAATACCTCGACAGTTTTATACGGAAGAAATTCTGCCAAACAAGTTCTGCCAATTCACTAATCTCTCAAGTGGAATACATATTACTGATCAGACGTAAATTTATTTTTTACTGTGCTTCTTTATTTGTGTTAAATTGACGTACCCACAAACAAGTTAGCTAATTGAGCCTCATGTTTAGGTACACTCCACTATTTTCCGTTCTAAGAAGTTTGGGATCATTCCAAGAGACCTTTGTCAAGTTCACATGGAAGCCTGAAACAACAATAGCGTACTTACCCATTTTTCCCGTGCCGCTTCCAGAAATACGTCACCATAAAATGACCATTACAGAGCTGCAATATGTAAATGATTAATTATTTGAGCAAGTCAAAAATGGTCGTGTTATTAAAAATGTATACAGTTTGGTTCATACATTTTTATTACAGTCTAGAATGGAAGATGCCAGGGTAGCTACTGAAGGGCGAATTCTGTCTTGCTCCAAATCTGAACTTTTGTTGGGAGAGCATTCCGGTTGTCAGATACGAATTTTATTGCTTAGTTCATTTAATCGGATGAAACTTGTGAATCCCGGCGATGTTGGCAAACAATTGGACATAAAATTTTTGCGTGTCAGCAATGAAAGTAAGTAAAGCTTAAAAAGTAAAGTGTGTGAATAGTGAGTACTTACAAAAAACCCGCATACGTTTCCCCCCAAGATTCAGCATTATCTATCCAACAGTAAAATCAATCATGTTGGAATTTCAAGCAACAGCAATCAAGATACGTAATAATTAGTAACTAATTACAACCGGGTTGGATTAGTTAAAACTTTGGGAAAGATATAGTGAATTTCGTTTTTTTCATTCCTGTACCCATTTATCAGACAAAGGTTATACAATTCCCGTGCATCATTTATTATGATAATGCTGCTCAAAAGAGTTTCGAAGTGGGTAAATTCTGCAGTTGATATTATTTTTAGCAAAGTAATGATTTTTTACCTTGTTTAAAACCAGAAGTGTCTTGCTTGCCGAAGATATTTTATTGTCAATAATCACTGAGCAACTATTGCAACAATAACTTGCTTTACTGAACTTATCGCGGTCCAGTACACGTTTCTGTTATTCAGCATGTACTTCATGAGATCATCATAGGAAAAACTATTATTCACGGACTTTCTTTCTTTCAGCTATTTACACGTTGGATCAGTACAGCCTGGTGTATTTCCTGGAATCGGAGTAAAAGTCAAAACAAGAAAAAAGCACTGTGTTCTCTTACTACATGTAACCATGTATTCGATGATGTAACTGTGTACGTGTACGTAGCCAGAAGTATGAATTTTGAATTGCTGGACTGAGACCATATCTATCGTTGTTCATTTATTTCCGTTATAAACTTCTGCGTTTTACTTTTCTATTACGTTTTTTTGCATTGACAGTTCATTTCAAGTTTTGAAGGCAACATTCGTTGAGCATTTACAATGAAACATATATTTTACTGTGTGAAATAATGTGTATTGTCAATATTTTACTGTTTTTACGGTTGCGATTAATGGTCCAAGAAATCCTGGTATAATGGTCGGAATCCTTAGGTTTACTTTGAGGGACTAACCATTTGCAACCAAATGTGAAGTGAACTCAGATTCACGTGCGTTCATAGTTAATTGTTATAACTTTACTGTGCAATGATACATTCCTGTCACTACTTGGTGAATAATTAATGTGATACGATTAATTTGTGATGTTTGTTGTGATCATTGTTAATGTAACTATAGTCATGGAAAGCACATGCGTTAAAAATTAGTATGTGCCATTAAAAATTGAAAGACAAAACGATAAAAGTATAAAGTACATATATTTGGAAAGGTTTCTAATCAATTTGCACACACACTTAAACCAGTTTTGTAGTTTTAAATTAATGTTAGCGACATAGTAAGTACCTGCGCATCTTTGGTGTTGATCGGGAAGGATTCTTAAAAAGAGTGAAAAAGTTATTCCAACTGTTGTTGCCATTGTAAGATACCTATATGTTGAAGTGCATAATACAGAATATTAATTAGTAATTACAACTATCAGAGATTTTGGCAAATCAAAAGTTATCGTTTTAACTTCGAATGGTGAACTGTCAACTACTGTAAAATCACAATAATGTTTACTGTCTTACCATTACCTGTAATAGTTGTGATATGTATTTCTATCTTCTTGCTCATGATGATCCGTGGAGAAGTAGGTGTTAAAAATGTAAGCAGTGTCTTTTATAATTTTTATTATTATTATGAGCTTTTTATTAACTCAAATGATGTATTTATGTTTGTAGTACACGACTCTGATGGCGACTTCAGATTTGGTCAAATTAATTTGCTGTTGGTGATAGCACTTTCAGGAAGTCGTTATTAGATGCTCGCTATTACTACTCACGAGAGCTTGTGCTGTGATGTGAGCTTGTGCGAATAATTTGTTTCTCTGTACTCTTACTAATTGCTGTCTTCTCTGTGTTACAAAGTAAGTTTTTTCACCTGGTGTCCGGTTACTATTTATAAAAAATTGGGGAGACAACTAATAATAAATTCATTTCTGTTGCAGAAATGAATTTGCATGCTTTTGAAGTGTACAGAAATTCTGTACACTTCAAAAGGACTATAATTGTAATAGTAAATGAGCACAACCGGGTACAATTCTTTACGAAGTTGTTACAGGACATATTCTGAAATAAAAATACACTACAGTTTGCACTACGATAAAAAAAATCGTGTTCTACAAGGTTATTATTGAAAAATAATGAAATTAAAAAGTTAGCTTTTCCCACACAAAATAATGTGTTGAATCATATTTTTGATTTATCACTTCAGTAGCTTCCACTAGTAAAACACTAGCTGTGTTAGATCTGTTGGATTTATGCTTCCATTGTCGTGTATAATTCCCTCGTTTATTATTAATTGTTATCATTCCATTATTGAGTCTTCATGAGTTTGAATGGGGGAAGGGGACGAAAATGCTCTTGTGCAGGGTGACATGTAATTACTTACTATTGTTGAGGGACAGTCCCGAGTCAAATAATACAAAATCCACAAAGCATTGTTTGACACGACCTGTCAGAGGTTATGGAAAAGTTAATTTGTACAATATAAAAGGAAAGTAATATGATTGTGTGCATATGAAAGCAGAGAAAAGCAAAAGAAAGACATAACAACCCGAGATATTGAAACACATGTATGGCTTTCGACGTTCCAAATGACTCATTTCCTCCCCAAAAGTCTTTTCTTCTAGAATCATTGCTTATATAAGAAACAAATAGCTGTGCAGAGTAAGTCATGTTCCACGGATTCATATTGAACCTGGGAGTAGTGTATTTTTTTCATACTTTCTTAGCGGGTTTAATAGACACTCTAGTGTTTTCAGCTTCGGAGCCAACAGCCAACATTCTTTTTCATTTTACAACCTACACAGAAGCCGTGGGTATATATACCGGAGAAAAGGGTGTGTATAAATATACAAGAATGAATAATCCCTTCTCCAGGAATCAACAGGGGTCACAGAGCTGTGCTGATTAATCACAAAGTGATGTATTACTATTGTCTGGAGTCAAGTACAGAATCAATATCAAGGGCTTCCCCCACCATATATTATATTGATGTGTGTGTATGTTGTATGTATACACATACATATCTCCTACCCAAACTTTAGCGCCTACTGCTGATTCCATTGTGGGTAGCAATTTAATGCCTCTTTTGTCTTTTTTGATGAGTTCTTCTTGGGATTAATAGGAGAAAATCCTGTCTACAGAGAAAAAAGGGACGATTAAAACATATACATAAACATTCTCCTACAAATATTTTCTTTCAACAATGGTCCCCCTTCAACTATGAATCCATATAAAAATCATCGTCTTCTGATTCCGACTTTTATTCTTCATCCGAATTTCAATCATAAAAGACTCCCGTTTTTACTGGATTATTTACATATTTGAATCCTAAAAGATACGATTGTTTGTGGAACCTTTTCCAATCCTCTCCTCTGTAGATTCCTGTGTGTTATAGAAACAAGGAATACTTTAGGTTTCATTCGAATCATCCCCTGTCATTATTTTTCAAGAGCTTTTACTGTATTTGAAAAAAGGCCCTAATTATTCCCTCTCCTCTTGTGTAAATGCGACGGTAGTAGTAAGGCTTGTTTCGTTTCCGAGAATCATTAAATAAAATGGATAATAGTTGTATTACTTTTTCTTACTCCATTTGAGTATTGCATGTATTTAGAATGGATGCCACCCATATGCACATACATACATACATACATATATGCCTCTTAGTGCTGGTGGTGACCCGATGGGGCATAGTTAAGGGAAGCCAATCATGATGGATTCATCGGAAGGTTGCTGTTTTTGAGGGAACCTCACCTGATGCCAGATGATACCCTCTGAGGGTACTGATGCTGATTTTGTGCGAAGTAAATCAAAATCATTACATACGTTGTCACAGGCTTTTATAAATACAATAATAATTATTGCATTTATTATTGCTTTTTGTTCCTCTCACATTCTTTTTATTCGGTGTCATAAGTATTACATTTATTTTAGTTCTTAACGGGTGACAAATTTACGTCTTGGAAACACAAATGCATTACATAATTGGTGACCATCGTCAGATTGTAATGACTAACTTTCTCCAGTACTTAATGTATTTTTTCATACTCCATGCACACTCAGTTTTTCAGGGATAAATGTATAGGTAACACCTCGTGAAAGAAATTGTGGTAAGTAACATTATGTTTCCAGTCTAGACTGTCTAGACAAAAATTCTGTCTTACCATTAGTCTCCTTACCATTTGTACGAAACTGACGAAATACAGGTATTTGTATATGGGAAAATGTCAAAGTTCCGACTGATCCAGGCTTCGATTGCACATGTGAAAAGGATGTAATTAAGCAGGTGCAAAAAGAATACAAGGGAAGCAACAGATTATTATTTCCGTGTTGTTCTTATTAAAACAGGAGACCTTGTAACTATATAATAGCAAAATAATTATTGGCAAAATAAAATATGAAATTACAAGGGTCCGCTCCTATCAAAGACATCTGAAGGCGTAGCGCCAGCTGAATGCCCAATGTTTTTCCATCAACTTCGTTCTCTCTTAATAATAAGTCTTTCTTAATACAAAACTGTGTAATTCATGGCATGTGAAAATTCATGGTAAAATGAATTTAAATAGTATATAATTTTGAATTTTTGGTGCCGAAATTTTTAGTTCCAGCAGTATCGTGTTTAGTTTATGAGGAAGAAATGCAGTTGATTGAAAAAAGTTCATAAACCAGTGGTATTTTATTTCCCATATTTTTTTCTGATGTTACCCTTTCTACGTAGGTATACGTAATATCCCCAATGAATGGTGAATCGATCAAAAGGCACACAAATAGACACCTTCTAGTCTATACCGTCACCTTTCTTGATCTTTTTTTTTTTTGTCAAAGAACTCCGTGGCCTTGTATGTAATAGGTCTTTTTATTACCGGTACAAATCCAAGCCTCCCGGACAAGCTTTATATCACACAGGGAAGACCGTGAAGATATATTTTTTTTTGCCATCATCTCACATGTTTCATTTCACACGCGTTAACAATTCCAGGGAAAGTGCATGGGACAAGGTAAAAGTTTATTTATCCTACCCTCCCTTTCACCCCGACATTTTCCCTGGACCAGACATTTGTGTTGTGCTTCTCCCATCATCTGTCTGTACGCCTTTCACCCACAAACAAAACATACCCCCGAACAATGTGACACTCCCGAAAAACTTCACACATCAAAAGTTTTTGTAATAACAAAAAAATCACATTTGTGTTACCCGGCACTTATAGGGCTCCATGCCATTCAAAAAATAAGATATTGTACAAAGTTTATATTTAGATCAAAAAAGGAGGGGAAATCTGAAACAGCATATCGGGGGTGAAGTGCAAAATTTGATCATCTCCACGCGACCTTTAATAATGCTTAAAATGATCAATTCCATACAATTCAGAATTCGTCAAAAATTTACACGTTTTTGGTTTAACGCTTTGTGCAGAAATAGAACAACTTTTTTGGGGATAATATGCGAGAGAATTTGTAAGGTTTGTACAAAATTTAAAAAAAAGCTTTTTTGTGTTTGTTTCTGTGTTAAATAAAATATCTGAAACATTTGAATTGAAGCAAGAAATTGTGGAAGAAATCTGCTGCTGATTCAGGGGCTTGGAAACAAATTTTTTAACATAAAAATTAAGCCACCATTTTTTTTCCAAGTTTTGAATCAAACTTGCTTATACTACAGATTGATCCAGAACTTCCGTCTCCTCCCACCTGATGAAACCACAAAAATGAGTACATTTTTCATGTTTTTTTCAAAATAAGTTTCAAACACTACCAAAATTCTTGCCTCTGTAGATTCAACACTTTTTGGGTTTCCGTTTTACGCATTTTATTTCAATAAAGTTTCCATTTTTTTCGGCCTTGTAAGCACTTTGTGCCATGAAACATATCCGTCCAAGGAATTTTGGCACATGAAGAAGAATGATGCAACCACCCTGATTTCTAATCAAGATACTCATACAAAATTTGATCATATGCAATTCTTTCCATGAGTATAATAATGCATCAATACACAAAAAAAGACAATAATAATATTTCTTGGTAGCATCACGTCTTCCAAAAAATTGGAAACAAAGGCATACCCCCGAAAGTTATTAAAAATATGGCCAAAAATCCTTTTGAAACCATTTTTGTGTAAAAAAATATCAGTGTTTCCTAGGAGAATTGCACATGGAAAATTCTTAATATATTCAGCATTTCTCCCCTCCAGAACTCCAGCTACACTTGAAGCCGTATTCGGAAAAAAAAGATGGGACGTGTAAAAAGGAAGGGGGAAATGTCGGTCCTTTTGAAGTTGGAGGAGAAGGAGAGAGAAAAAGAGTATTGGATTTTCATCCCAGCAACAATCTCTTGTATTGGAGTGCGTCAGCATTAAAATTACATTGTAGGATTTGTAATCACTTGTTTGTTTTGATAGAAAAAACATTACATGTGTGTGGAGGTTTCAGGGAGCAGTAGTAAGTACCAGGAGAAGGCATCACGTTTACTAATAACAATTTTAAG
Organism: Disparrhopalites patrizii; assembly: GCA_034698585.1. Classification (NCBI taxonomy): domain Eukaryota; kingdom Metazoa; phylum Arthropoda; class Collembola; order Symphypleona; family Sminthuridae; genus Disparrhopalites; species Disparrhopalites patrizii. The sequence continues at coordinate 17,814 of JAQGBT010002306.1, forward strand.
TGTGTAAAATTGTGCTTACACGAAATAATCCGTAGTACTAGAATCTGACAAAAAATACGTTTTCCCATCCCTTTTTCTCCCTCCTTCACCATCAATCCCATACCAAAGACATAAAAGAATATATGTAGTTATTTAAATTTTAAATACTAACGGAGACAACGTCATTTCATCCTACGTAAGCTGAGGTATTAACCCAACATTTGCGTCTACTTTTGGAGCCCCAAAAAAATTACATCGACGCTACTATTTTTTCTCTGCGAATGTCTTTTTCTAACCCTTCAAGTGAATTTTTTTTACAGTAATTAAACATATACGGAAGTTACATGTTCTTATTCAAATGGTCAGTATTTTGGGGGGAAATGCACTGTACGTATGTACCTGTCATAGTAGTATTAATATTTAAATATTAATTGAAACATTAATCCATAATTTAAATATTTAATTGGAAAGTTACTCTCGTATGTTCTTATCTAGCTATGCTCCTTTTATTTTATACTCTTTCCCTCCATATCACTCCTTTAAAAAGCTTTTATCCAGTGAACACCTGACACTTGCTTATAGGACCAATTTATCAATTATTATAGGGCTCATTTATCCCATAATTGAAACCTAATTTGCTCTAGAGATAAAAGTCTGTTCCGTTTTGGAACTTGTTCAATGAATAAAACAGTCATTCAATAGGAACAGCATGTATGATCATAAAAATGATTTTTTTGTAACTGTTTTTTTTTTTGGAAAAACAATAAATTCTGTATAACATTACAGCTTCCATAGATGAGACAAACAGTATGGAAAGGGCAAGCTTATATGATGGTGTGTGTGCTTAAATTAGGTCAGGAGCACCCCTGTATTTCAAGTTGAGGGTGAGGGGCAGGAAGATTTATTTATTCACTTTCCGGTGGTGGGAAGCGCTTTATAAAGGCATTTTCATTACACGGTCGGATCCTTCATGGAAGCCCCTTGGTCATTCCTAAAGAACGGGGAGAAAAGTGTCTCCAGAGAGATGCAGTCTCCTCAGGGAGGAAGGGTAGTACAGTGAACTTTGAAATACGATGTACAGGGTTCCAAATGGGGAATAGCCCCCTAGTTAATGTAAAAAAAAAACTTTACAACAGTAAAATTGCAGAAAAAACCATAGTGCAGAATTTGATTGCGGATTTAACAGGAAAAGTCTCATCCCGATCCGACCAGAACTGATACAATTACAGGAATTGAAATAAATTGGACTTTAATAAAATAATTTTTAATAAAAGTTTATGGTTGAAGCTTTGTGTGGAAAAATTGCCAAAAACTTGGTTAATTATTACCGATTCTGGATGGGGCTTTTTTTTTTGTTACACAGAAATAAAATGATCTACAAGCCAGTATTTTTATTGTATTTTTACTTTTGCGAATTTTGGCTGTAGGAAAAGGGGGATTGTCTCCATTTGGTACACTGTACATACAGAATGTTTGACCAAGGAGGGTAAGTATGAGTGGGAAACCGCAGTAATTGCAGGGACTAGTATCTGAAAAAGCATTATTTCGTATGGGGCGGTACTACATTTATGTATCTGTACAATAACGGAACGTTCCATTGCTGGAATAATACATTAAGTAATACCATCCAAGACCGGAGATGTTAACGGTGTATTTTGTATCTTCACCGTAAAAATGCGAACAAACTTGCCTACCAAATACATTTGATCTGTACTGGCTCTCACACCTATTTAATAATGTATCTCAAATGCATCATCCTAAATCATTCACAAGCACCCATTATTCCCCCTTCAAATTGTTCTGCTCTTCTTTTGGTTTCGTGTTTCACCCTCTTGGACAGGCCACCACCCTGGTTGAAATGGGTGTGAGGGTGGATTGAAAAGAAATTACAAGGCCCTATCTAAAATACTTGGTCTATACACAAACTTGTAAAGGGAGACTTTTAAAGGTAATCATTTGATTTTGGGTGACACCATTAGCACCCTATAGAAATGAGCCAGGAGAGTACCAAAGTGCAGGACATGTTCAGTGTTGATAAATACAGTTCATTCATCTCTAAATACTTTTATTTGTACTCAACCATCAGATGATCTTCCCTCCAACAACTCCCACCTACGAGAGACTCTAATAGTTAAATAATGTATCCTGCCCCAAGACCTTGGACAATGTTTACCGAGCAATGCATCTCTCACCGTTAATAATTGTGTTTGTCAATGGAAAGCTTTAGGACACAAAAGTGTCTGTACAAGGTGGCTGTGTTTTAGTTGGTGGTTAGCACATTTATTTTTGTCCACGTCACTTATCGAGTCAAGTATTCAATGTATACACTTCTTTTATATACGATTTTTTTTTTTTTGCAAAGATTTTTTATGATATTTCTTTTGCATAAAGACTCTTGCTCGCAATCCATCCCAAAGTGCTGAATCCAACTCGAAGATGGATTCGAAGATGGAAAGAGTAAATAAAATATTTTATTCAAACTACATGCAATTCATGTATCCGTATGATGTTGCATGAGTGTGAAAAAGAGGGGAATTAATTTCCCCAATAAAATGAGAACAATACAATACAATGAAATAAGACGCTTGTAAATACGGAAGGTAGTAATGCATACCATTTGGACACAATTATGCTTAAAAAAATAAGGTTGTGTTAATACATCAACTACAAGCTTTTTTATGGATGGAATGGTAACTCACAGGACTTACGTTTACGTCATTTGGACCGTCTCTGAATAACTACACCATGCAGGTTCAATTATAATAATCCAGGTTGGAATGAACTCCAACATGTAGTTTAGTTTTTAATTTCATTTTATTTCACACGATACGTTATTCCTGCTTACAACACAAGAGCACGGAATACCTTTTATTACGGTTTAAAAAAATGCTCAGGCTCTTGTATGCTCTATCCATTAGACAAATGCCTGGTGTTTAATAAACGAGTACAGGAAAAATCATAGCAATTTTTTATGATCATTATCCAAGTATTATTTAATTTTCATTTTTTACATTCTACTGGACACTGGAGCAAGTGGACGGTGCAAACTTTTTAGGGGGAAATTAGCAAATTATCCTGTTTTCGTGAGAAAATCCAAACCAAAACATTTCAAGGTTGCTTCTCCTGACTTGCTTCCATTGAAAGGGTAGATGACCGAAATTATTATTTCTGATTAAATGGGAAGCTTGTGTTTACATTAATACAACTTTTTGTATGCGTCCCCACCGTCTCATCCCCTCTCCAGGGAGTTTCTCCAGCAAACAATATCATGCCGAAGTATACACTATATTTGGCACTTCCCTGCTTTCCCCTCCAGGAACATTGGCAGCATAAAAACAAATCAGGATTTTACCAGTTGGTCTATGCAGGAATTGAAAAACATTAAAATAAGTGTCGTTCTCTATATTTACTTTAATTGTAAATTCGCTTCCACAACAATAGGAAAACATCTACTTTAAAAGAATCCCAATTAATTCACTCAGGTGGAGTGTTTGTGTACATATACGTCATGACGTTTTATATAAATCGACAAGTTTGAAAAGGAGAAAAAACAGGTTTCAAGTTTTCCTCCACAAATCATGGTACATCATGTTACAATTACTGCAATTAATTAATTCCCTGGGACTGCATTTATTACACCAGTAGTGTGGTGTATGAATGAATGCATGAATTCACTACTTGTTTATTTGTTCAAAAAAAAAAAAATCCCTGAACAACAATAACTATTTATTAAAAGTCTATTATTATACAATAAGCACAAGTGCTCCCAACTTTTCCCGTGACATCCTCTCCACTAAACCTACCCCAATATACTAAATGGGTTATGTTATGAGTATGTATAGATTTATAGAAATGAAAAGAAAGGCTTTTCTTGTCTTTCAATAAAAGGAGAATACGCATGTTTTCTTTTATGTTAAAGACTTCTTCAAGAAGACTGAAAGAAGATGAACTGTCCTATTTTTCCTCTTACATAATTTGCAACTCTCTCTCTCTCTCCGACGGTCTAGACATTCGTCATTTGTTCGTGCATCACTTTTCCCTTCTCACCTACATACCCTGAAATGAACGTACCACTAAAAAAAAATCCTAATCTTACTGAATGTAAAGAGTCCAAGTCCGTGAATTGTGCTTAAAACACTTTTCATCCCCTTTTTACCATGTGGAAGAAAGAGCATGGGGAGGAGAGCGTGCGATGGTGGTGGGACAAAAGGTATAAAAAAAAGTGAAAGTGTCTGTTTTCATTCTATAAACACACACTTAAGGAAGGATGTAAAAAAAAAAGATGCTGATTCTTCGTATATATTTGCTCTTGTACTAATATGAGCGGATATACTTTTTTTAACACTGGGCATACAGAATAACCAATGTTGGAGAGAGCCCATTCTATCAAAGCCGGTGGGTACGATTCATAATCAGTAGTTGGGGTATAATGCATAATAAATATAAATATTGTTATTGACTGACCGTCTTCTATAATATTCTACGACATGGAGTGGAGGAGGGGCAGATTTTGAATATAAATACATTATAATGTGTGTTTACCTAGCAGCAAATGCGGTGGTAGTCAAATTCTCGTTATTCCTGGGACCTATACATATGTCATTCTCAAAAAAAAGTGAATTCGTTTCTTTTCTGTATCCTTTGAAGCTGTCAAAATACAATCAGTGTTTGATCAGGAAAATTGACCCATGCACCGAACAAATGTGATTGGCGTGTGCAGGACAAATCTTATACCTGAGAATTACCTCGGAAATACATTATGAAGAGACAAAAAGGGTGAGAAATTGAGAATCGGACAGGTAAATTTTTAAAAAAGGCACAAAAAATGTTCTAAATAGGAAACGTATCTTCCTTCAATATTCACAACTGTTTTGTCTTCCTGTCAATTTTTTTTTTATGATTCCTTTCCCTCCCAATGTACAAAGATATTCACAACCACTAAATCCGAATGGAAGATTAGATTTGTAAAAAGGAAGTTCTGCATTTTTGTTATTATTACTCCATATACTTTCACATTTATGCGTATAAATGTAAAGTACCTTTTGTATTTACATAACCTTTCTATACATACATACATATTATATACACTACATTATACTCCAAGATAAGCCTCACACCTTATTAGAATGCTTTCCCCTTCGCATTTGTGATTTTAATTTTAGGATATAGGTGATGCTCATCACGTAAAAAGTTCAAGGTATTTGGGGTATTCACACACTTCCATATGTATTTATATATTCAAGACTGTCTCACGTATCGTCTTTCCCCAAAAAGTGAGGGATTCCCCGAATTGTTTTTTTTTTTGTTTTAATTATTATTTTTATTTGTTCAAGCCATCAGGGTATTTTCCGTTGTAGCTCCTCTCGTTTTCACTTTAAAAAAAGGGTCCCATTAAAATACATCATTCATTCCGCGTTGGGGTCTTCTTAAAAAATTGCTGTCCACTGAAGGAGATTATAGCATACTTTCTCATTTAAAAGGGAGAAACTATTTAATTTTTCCATCCTTTTTTGTTGGCAAATTGGTGTCAAATCTCTTGAAAATTACGAATAAATTCAGGGGAAACTATGTAAAGGAAGCGAGAGAAATAAAATACGAGGATCCCCAAAAAAATTTGAGCTTCAATGAATACTAATGAGATTAGTGTGGACATGTCCTTGTGAAAATACTCTTGAAGCTCCGGGTTTTAACCCCATCTTTTTTCCATGATCCTTCAACATTCGTGTGTATTTTGAAAAGAGAAAATTCAGAGTATACCATTCCGTGAGCTTGTTTTGTTCCCATCTCTTATGTCATTTTGAAACGGGGAAAAAAAACGTGTAAACAAAGCAATAGACCAGTGTATGACATGACACATTGAAGCAGAACTTGATTTCTATCCGAATCATTCCCCGCATTTTCGACAGGGCATGTACATATACGCACAACAATGGGAACAAAGTGAATATATGTATATACATATGTACGAAGTGTGCATGATGAATTGCAGGCTGAGATTTGAGCATGTTTCCCTCTGTTCGTAATGGATGAGGCAGTGAGAGTAATTACATCTCTCTCCATGTAGTTATGATATATTCCGACTCGTTCCACTACTTTTTTTTTTACCCCCTTCCACTCTATGGGATGTAAAATTTGTCCGTGTAGATTTGTAATGTGTCTCATAAAAATCATAATCATAATAATAATGAGAAGAACACGAAATACATACAAAAGTAGAAAACCTTGCTGAAAAGCTTTTACAACTTCTCTTTTACAACGTTTTAAAGTGTTTATTGGAATAACATGAAAGTTTAGAGGGGGAAAAAATTGACAAGTGTTATGTTTATGTCAAATCATCTTCCTCCGCCTTCCCCTTTATCTCCTGCTTCTTTTGCGGCAAAACAGGTGGGAAAAAAATAGCAGTTTTTGAGGAAGCCGAATTTATATGAACTGTGTGTAGGTATGCGGGCATGTAAATACAAAGGAGAGTTTAAGGAGAAATAGGAGTGCGCAAGAATGAAGAACTGGGATGCAAAAGGAGTTAAGTTCAAACAATGGGATTTTGCCGGGGAAAGGAACAACTACTGTGGGATCTTTAATACGTTCATATGAAAAACGTTGATTTTCGAATATTAAAAAAAATTATACAACTGAATGTAATAATGACACGGCAAAGGTGTACTGGAGTATTTTCTAGAGACAATTTAAATTTTCAAAGATATACGCACTTCATCCCTTTTGCATCTCATGTCATATGTATATATATATATCTTATATATAAGTCTGTATATACTCCTTTTTTCCTCCAAGGCAGGGGAGGCGGGCTTGTTATGCGGTGAACAATAAACTAAATGACCTCATCTCCACATTTTTCATTCACTTCCTAATCTCTCCGGCTTTCGTCAATGTCACTAGCTACATTTGTCGTCACATTACATGTTCTAAGCAAATTCATCAGGTCTATTAGTGGGAGTCTTTAAAATTGTCTGTATCATATATTTTTCAATGTATTAAAAAACCAGTAATTTAGTAACCAGTGAAAATCTAGACATTATTTTGTAAATATTATTGTAAACAAATTCATGTAATGCTATACACATACACACATCCGGCAATTCTAAAAAATCCGAGTTCTCCAATGTAAGTACTTAACTATGCAGACTAAAAGACAACTA
>JAQGBT010002307.1:0-24940 GCA_034698585.1 Disparrhopalites patrizii
AGAGAGAAAGAGACAGAGAGAGAGAGAGAGAGAGAGAGAGAAAGAGACAGAGAGAGACTGAGAGAACTGCGGGTTACGGGTTATTATGTAAATTTGCCACAGGGGTTGAAAGGCACCATAAGGGCAATAGCCGTCAATTAATTCTCAACCAGTTCCAGTTCACAGGGGATTATATCATTTGTATTTGGTAGCGTACAAATCTTTTGCTATTGTTCAGGCTATTTGGAAAAATAACGGCAATTCCCCTTCTACAAACTTTTTCTGGGATCATTTCCCTTGCATTTATTTCTATTATGCCCTTGATCCCTCCCCGAATGTGTCTTTTTCCTTTCGGAAGAAAATCTCTAAACAGGCGCACGTGATGGACCTTCAGCTCCGTGTTGATGCAGTGTGCAAAAACATTCTCTGCCCTCTTCCCGCTCATTGTTGTTCCAGTGCTGCCGTCAGTCTTGCAAACACGGGATTTCCGTGCAAATCATTTTGTTACTGGGGGATAATTGGAAAGACTGCTCCACATCCTCGTCCATTGTACAATGAAACAATTTTAAAAGAGATGATCTATGCAGAAAGATAAATAATGCCCAGGGAGATCCGACGTGGGAGAGATCGGATTGAAACGTAAATTTCTCTTGTAAACATCTCCTCCGGGAAGCGTCACGTGGACGAGCGGGTGCAAATTTCTGGATTGTTTTTTTTTTGCTTCAGTTTTTGTCCACTTCTTTGAAGGCCAAATTGTTTTCGACTCCGTTGAAATAGAATTTGATTGAGTCAGTTCATTCATTGCACGTGCATTGGAAAAAAAACATTTGCTATTAGACGTACGACCAGACGTTTTGGGTATTAAAAAACAAAAAACTGGTCTGTTTGACCGAGACACGCATTCATTGTTATTTGGGTGTTAATAATGGGGATGGGATCAGTGTGTGCATACAAAGGGATACATATAGAGAAGGGTGCAACGTGTCTACATAATAAGGAGCAAGTATATTTACTGTGCGTGTAAAAAAGGGAATTGTTGTCATGAGACAACTATTTACAGGTCTGTTTGACCAGCATTATTTTGTTACTCTTTTCTAGATCAAATTGTTTGCTAATTATTATCTCCATGAGAAGCTTGTCTTTGGTCAATATTTGTAAGCAATACTTTGACATAGAGCTGGAATGTTTGGGTTATTGTGGGTAAATTTTCACCGGGAATTCTCCCGTCCATCTCCCTTTTCTGTTAGGTCAACCACTTATGTGGCTAATACAATAAATAAAGTATGGATGATGAGCCTTCACTTTCTCCTATTCGTTCTTCTTTCAGAGCTTCTCTACTATTGATCTTGCGTGTACAAAAATTGTACACAAAAGCGGCTGTTGACAGGGAAAACATGGTTTTTTAAATGGTAGGAAAACATTCTGGCTTATTTCTATAACGCTGCCTTTGCTGTTGACTTAAATCAATGTTGAATGGTGAAGGTTCTGGCGCAAGTTCAGGTGCGGGGAATTTTCCAGAATTTTCCGGAATTAAACTGCCAAAATTTTGCTCCTGCAACATCAGTCACGAAGCCATGCAGAATATTAAATTGAAAAAAAACCACAAAAAAATGGGGTAGCAGCTCATGAAAAAAACCAAAAGAGGAACATAACACGTTGGTAAAGAAAGGGTTGACGGGCTCGTTTATCAAATAGGAGGTGAAAGCGTCATCAATAACCGCCAGCCACCGTAATTAACCCTGAGAGACTTTTGGCGACATCAAGTGTACCTAACGTTGTTTGTAGACGATTCTGTGGGGAAAGAAGAGTTTTTAGTCGAATTTGGGGAACAAACTGGGTGGAAACTAAGAAAATTCCAAATGGGAAATTAATTAAAAAAAGTGAGGATGGACTGAGGGAAGAACTGATGGGGGAGGGAGAAAGCGGAGGAGCGGAAGTTGCTCTATTTCCTCCTTTTAAATATTGATGTAAGAATTGTGGAGGGAAAAGTATGCAGAGCATGGCGAGAGTGACAAAGGACTGTTTATCCAAGTATTTATTGTTGATGAGTGTCAATATTTGTGTTGTAATAACACACTTAAAACGAAATGTGATGGTGTCTCTCCCACTCTCTGCGTCTCTCCTCTTTTTCCTCTTTCTCTCGCTTTCTCTCTCTGTCACTTTTCATGGGGAGAAAGACTTCCATTTAACAGTTGCTTGATCAATGAGAGAACTTTTCGGTGTATCCTCGAAACTTTTCGCCACACAAAAATACATATAATTATGATATGTATAGAGCATACATACACATAATTATATATAATATCATACCTATGTACGTCTGTACATGGCACTTAAAATAGAAAGGGGAAAACCAGTTGATGAGCCCTAAAAGTAGAAATTATGAAAATTAGCGGAAGAGAAATAAACTTCTCTTTTAAGTACTTAATTATTTCATCCGCAGAGCTACATAATTTTTTTCCATCCAGGAAGCGCATATCCAGAAAATAATTTCCGGGCGCTTCTAAAATTACCGGGCATTAGTCTAAAATAATTTTGGTAGCAACTGCAACTAAATCAATGTTTGACATAAAATTACAAGACCAAATCAAATGGCATGACATCCTTGCGGTCGATACCAGAAGAATTTCATGAGAAAAGTGGGAAGAAATGGGAAAATAAGTGTCTATGAAAATTTGAAGAAAGCAAATGAATTGAAGAGAGTTTGGAGAGTAGAAATATAGAAATACGTAGAAGAGAGAAAGCCGAGCTTTGAGCAAAATTGAAAAATTCAAGTGAAAATTTAATAATCTAAAAGCGTGCACGTAATGCAATTACAGCTATCTATTATTAGGGAAGTAAGGAAATGTAAGTGTAGAGGAGAAAGCAGGAAATATGCAAATCCGGACAACAGTGCGAGATAATGGAATTAATGGAAGGAATAACGGGAGAATTTAAAGAGGGCTGAAGAAGAATGGGGGAGAAAGCAAGAGAAGGAGAGAAGAGGGAAAACAGAAAAAGGAGAGAAAAAGAGAACGAGAGGTGATTAGAGACTGGGAAAAGTGGAGGTAAAGAGGGAAGCTAAGCAAGTAAGCACACTTATGTATCATTATAAAGTTTGAGGTAATAATTAAGGGAGTGAAAAAAAGTTTTTAGGTGCTCCGTGTCGTGGCGACGGACGGGGTTGGATCCATCCAAGTTTCGCAAATATTGACATAAAAACACGAGTTGTATTTTGCGTCAGCATTCATCCCTCTCATGTGTGCCTATATGGAAGTATGCACATATATCTATGCATATGCATGTCCATGATGAGTAAAGCCAATGTAGATACACCGCACAAACACAAAGTTCACATACCCCCACCGAGTCTCTATCCTCCCAATTCCCACTAAATCCCCACCGATACTCATTTTTTTGGGGCCAAAGACACAGAATCTTTCTTCATCGGGGTTAACTATGTTAAATACTCTTGTTTTTTTATTTCTGCATTGGGTGACTGGAAAAAGTAACAAAAAAAAAAGGCGAGAGTTTCTAGAGAGAGAAATACTTGCGGAATTCCCTCCTGATATTGTCGTTGATTTGCGTAAGAGCCATACATCAATTCCTCTCTTTCCCCTCCTTATTATGTACGTAATAACATTGAGTCATAGCAATTACGCTTTATATTCTGGAGTGGAAATCCTCATTATCTGCGTGGAAGGAGCAAATAAGAGGAAAATGGCGTGAATGCAACACTCAAATAATTTTTGCATGTGCCGTAAATAGAAGTTTTCAAGACCGCAAAACCTTCTGTGTACCTTTCACATGATATATCTATTTTCCTATTTTTTCTATTATTTTTTCTGAATCTACACCGTGCAAAAGATTCCAGAGAAAAAGGGTAGAGATGTGTGGAATAAATGTGTGGAATGCTACGAATCCATTGGGGGTGGAAGCGTTAAAGGGTTGATTGCACACACCCTGCACAGAGCCCATAAGGAATGGCTGAAGAGAGGTAATAGCTCCTATGCGCACCTCCTCTTTACCTTTCTTCCTTCTCCGTTGGCATCCATAAATTATCTTGTTTATTTTCCTTGTCTTCTCACCATTCTCGGCTTGAGTCGCTGAGTATTTTCATGGTGGAGATGACAAGTACTTATTATTTGGCAGTTGATGATTTCAACAGGGACTTTGTATTTTTTTCCCAATTGTCACTGGAACCACATGCACACACGCGTCTCTCTTGTCTGGATTGGAAGAGGTTATAGATAATCATCATAAATTTTTGGTCGTAATACAACAAACACTCCTCTGACAGGCCCTGTTATTGTGTGTGAGTGAATGGGGAAATAAACGTTCCCATTGATGACACTCCGTGTCAGTCAACTTAACCTGCTAGCTCTGAGTTGTGACTGATTATGACATTTCACCATTTGTTTCATTGCCGGGTGCAAAAAATGGCACCTTCTGGAGTGCTCCCATTAAAAATGATTGAGAGAGCTTCATCCCGTCAAGGCATTTCTTGGAAGCTGCCAAATGGAACGCCAAGGGCTTTATTTTTGCACCAACCATTTCACTCCACGTGTGCGCTCTCACATTCCAGAATAGTTCAAGGGAATTGTATTCTATTTTATTGTTAAAAACATTCTAAAATATGATTAGGAATTTTTCTCCAGGGAAATATGCGTGGATGTGAAAGAGCAAAGAATGAGCGTGCTGGTGATGGTGGCTGATCTCGAAGAATGTCTTTGAAATTACGCTTTTTCCCTCTGAGTAAATATAAGGCTGGGAGGAGGGTGAGAATTGTTTTGGGAGAGGAAATGGGCATTATGCACGTATGTGTTTATTTCCTCATAAAAGACACTTCCTTTTTCTCACCACATCACCACACCATTCATTGATTCCCGAGGAAGAGCCTTTTCTCATCTTTTGAGGGGAGGACAAGGGAAGGTGGAAGGTGGAGGTGCCAAAAAGATATTAAGTGAAAAAATGTACGGAGGTGTGCCGTACTTGCCTCGAAAAAAAAAGATTTTAAAATAGAAATATTTTATGACCTAATGTGTGAAAATATCCCTTATGAATCCATGTTCAAGGAAATCTTTTAAGTCTTGAACGGACTTTTTACGGTGTCTACAAAAACTGATCGAAGAGAGAAAATCCAGGGATTAAATCAATTAAAGATATAAAAAGAAGGAGTGAGATGCAACCATAAGCAATAATACAGAAACATATGTATGATGGGTATAATTATGTATAAGCAAGTTAAAATTGAGACTGGAGATACTGTTGAGAGGAAAGTCCAGGCATTCTTCCTCTTCCTCTTGTCATTTCCATGTTAAACCCACAAAAAAAAGCATCTCCCACAATCACAAATGTTTTTTCCCTGTTCATCCCTGCATTCACAAAAGAAAGGAGGAAAAGGTAGAGGCCGAGGCCGAGGCCGGAGGGCGTCAATGCATTATTATTGGTAATGGAAGCATTTACTTTTATACACACTCTTTTATGGTCTACACTATACCTCTATTATAAACACAATTCAGTCTACACATTTCCTCTAACACAATTTCCTTGTACATCTCCCTCCTTCTGACTTTCTTGTACACTTCACCATTCCAATTCCAAGGCGAGTGTGTAAAAATACACTGTGGCTGGGGGAAATGAGAGAGAAAATAGGCACTTCGCATGTCATTCCTTTTTTTCATTTATCCCTGCAGACTGAGCATTCCAAATACGACAATAACGCATATTTTACCTTTCCCAAAGGGCTTTTACTAATTGTGTAAAAAAGGACATTTGCTAAAGACGCAGGGAGAGGATGAGGAAAAGGTATTTTATATGGATCCTTCGTGGATGGGAATGACTGTGGTTGGTGACTGAAACGAGGATGGAATCACAGAGGAAAGAAGAAGAGAGAGAAAGAGGGAGAAATGTGGGGAAGAAAAGACGAGGGAGATTGAGAAAGCTCATTGTTGGTTGGCATTGTTGCAAAGCATCTTCTTGTAGAGGAAGATGACAAAAGAAGTGAGACAGCTGAATCCTATTGAGCTCTTCCCATTCATTCAATGATATTCTAATTGGATTATTCTCTCGCTATTCTCTCTCTCATTCTCATTCTCTCTCTCTCTCTTTCTCTTTCTCTCTCTGTCTCTTTCTCTGCCCTCTCTATTTCTCTGGTCTCTTCCTCCCAGTCTTAGGCATGCCTTTCCCACCCTTTTGTGTTCCCTGCATTATTATTCAGGTCTACAAATTCCCTGGGCTTGCAAGTGCTTCTCCATTCATCCTCCACATCCAGTATCTATCTTCTTCCGCTTTATTACCTTCCAACGGACCTAATAAAATTTCCATCTGGGACATTTTTCAGTGATTTTCCCCAATTTTTTAAGTTTTCGCCACAAGCATTTTGGAGCTATGTACATAATCTGTTCGTCATTGCGTACTTACATCGTCCACTGTTTTCATTTTTGAAAGAAAAATGTCCTACCTCTTGGTGAATTTGTTTGCCTTTTTACACGGAGCTTGAGCATGATAATGATTGATTTCTGTGTACACAAAATGACATTCAAACAAGAAAATTAACTAGGTTCAATTTTGAGCATTTCAAAAATGTCAGCACATCTTATTTGCACTTGAAAAATTCAAGGGACTTGGTAGTCATTAGGCATATGGGCCTTGTGCAAATTCCTGGATCCACTACAGCATGAATAAGGACGGGATTTTAAGAATGTTTACGTGGGAGTTTAATCAAGAAAAGAGCCCTTCCGTCAACGGAACTAAAGATGCTATGACGTACTCAAATTCGCCAGAATTTGAAAGGATAGGCGCAGACGGACAAGGGAGAAAATAGGAAGGAAGAACGAGATGTGAGAATGTTATGGTAGTGAGAGAGACTGATTGTGAGAGAGGGAAAAGAGCCAGAAGGAGAAAGAGAGAGAGAGAGAGAGAGAGAGAGAGGAAAAAGGAGATTGGCTTTGTGGTGGGTAAATGTGAGCCGGTAGTAGATGCATAAACATATATGTATGTATGTATGCATATGTATATTATATAGATGGTGGCAATTGTATTGTGAGTACGTGAGTGATATGATGAGTGAGTGATGGATGGAGTGAGTTAAGTTCCGTTATGAGGCTCAAAAGTGCGGTTTCCTAGATGGATACTTCTATTCCTTTTTCCTTTTCGAGGCTCTCCTCCGTCCCCTCATCCTCCTCTCCGTCTCCTCCTCCTCCTCCTCCTCCGCCTCCGCCAAGCTCTCTTCTCTGTCCGCGACTAAAAGCGCATACATATTTAACCCGATGGCTTAAAGGCACTTGGAGAGCAGGAGCGGTGATGTGTGGAAAACAAAAAAGCTCTTTCCAACCACCACAATGCAGAGAGCGAGAGAGAGAGAAAGAGAGAGAGACGGGGGGAAAGAGGGGAAAAGAGAAAGAGAGAAATATGGAGAAAGAAGGAGAAGGAAGAAGATGAAAAATATGAAATGAAACTCAAGGGCTCTTCACTCAATTGATGTGACGTATAGACGACGCTGGCGTTGGCCACATCGCCATTGTATTGTTTATTATCAAGCAAAAAGCTAGCGAGAGAGCATTTTTTCCGGGCTTCTTCATTTTCTCGTCTCTCTCTCTCTCTTTTCATCTCTCTCTCTCTTTCTGGCTCTCAGTGTGGCTCTAGTCAAGAGCTAAAGTCTGAGGACGACGATGGGAGAGAGAGAGAGAGAGAGAGGAAAAGTGTGGCTAAAAGGACGGTTGAGGACGAGAATAAGGAGGAGGAGGAGGATATGAGGATGACAAGGACGGGCGAAGAGGGAGAGAGACAAGAATTGTGTTGAGCCCACTTGTCCCAAGTCCAAAAAAGCCTCCACTATTCTCTAGCCCCCTTCCAATACCTTTTTTACGACAGACTCCGCCAAAACTGTATTTTTCACTCTACTAAAAAATATTCCCTCTCTTTTCTCTGTCCTCCAAAGACAGGATTTGGGTCTGGTTGAGGACGGACGTGTGTTGCTAGTTGCTACTGACAGGATCCTCCACCAAAGGATTTATATGAGTGGGAGAATGTGGGAAGTGCGGTGGAGGTTCTCTGAGCCAAATATGAGCAACTGTATATTTTTAATCCCTTCCACATGCACCGGTAGAAGACATGGCAGAATATAGGAGAGAATGTGTAGCATTAAAATGATGACAAATCTCTATTTTTTCAAGGTATTCCCACCAAACGGACTCATGCAACACTTGTTCCCATTGTCAATAAATGTGGTTAAGTGTGGCCAGCCAAAGCAAGTTAGACTGTTCTGAGTAAGGCCGAAGGGAAAAATAGAGGGAAATAGTTAAATGAGAGACGGGAAAGGAAAAGAGGAGAGAAAGGGAAAGAATGAAATCCTGAGGATTTAGTCTGCTAATATTGAATGATTGTTGAGCTCGGAGGGAAGAGGGAAGCTTAGAGAGAAGCCTGTGACTGAAAACATGAGCTAAGCCCACTTCATTTTTTGTGGTGAAAGAGGGAAAAGGCTGGGAGATTCGCCGGCTATTGCATAAGCAGAGACACGTTGAGATGCTCTTAATTTCTCTCGCTAGCTATTATTTGTGTGAATAACATATTTGTGTTCCCCGTGAATTCATGGGTGAGTTGGGAAATATGACAATCCAATGAATAACTGAAAAGGGAAAAAAGAACATTTCTATCATCCATGTCAATGTCTGTCGCATTTGTTGTTGAGGACATTGCAGATGTTTAGCGTGCTCCATGAGGATTACTACAAAACGGAATAATTGCAGAGAAGTTTGCACATTTTTGTCACGTGTGACATACACTCACAGTCATAGGACATAGCTCTATCTGTACATAAGAATTCAACCATGCATGAGGCCATTAATTGTTGCTCTGATGAAATCATGAACTAATCTTTATTTGGTATAACATCTCATTTTTTTCTGTATTTGATTCTGCCTTATGAATATTCAATTTTCCCCTCATTTTGGCACTCCCGCACAATTTGTGAGGGGAATTTTTCTGGATTTTGAACTCAGACAAATTCCAGATAAATTGTGAAAACACATTTTTCCTCGGAATATTATTGGTTCAAAGGAATTTTTCATAGTTTTTATGGCCCAATTTGCGTTTCAAAATCCTCACACACGCGGATGTTTTGAGAACGAGGACAGTCGTGCTGTTGTGTGGCGTCGAAGCTCTGCAAATATTGATTCAAGTTAATTTTTTTCTGCTGCTCCACGAAATTTTCCCGGGTGAAAAGCTGTACACATACACGAGAGAGAGAAGGGGATGAGCTATTTGTTTACCTTGAACTCTCGTCCCTCTCGATAAGAAGGGAAGTGCACGTATGTTCCAATTTGAAAATGACCAGGGAAATCATAGGCTTCCACCTTGTAATATTCCTTTCTAGTCAGTGCGAGTCAACAGAGCCAGAGTCCAGGCGCATTCTGTTATTGAGAAAAAATGGAAGAAAAACAAGATTCATGACCTATGATCAATATTATGGAGTTAATCTTCCCATGCTTATCTCTGGCAAATAATAATAAAATCCCGAGTTCATCTTCCCCACAAAAACACCCGCTCTCAAATGTTTACCGAAAAAAGGGAAAGAAAACAGTGGCATAACGACAGGAAAAAAGCAAGAGAGAAAATCCAACAACATACTACATATCCGCCTAGATATTTCCTCTCACACAAGCTTTGATTTAGGACAAAAAAATATTTTGTGTTTTACCCGCAAAAAACAAATGCAGACGCGCGTTGGCCCAGTCTCATGTAATTTTTTTGGGGGCGTTGAAGGATTGCATGGACGGAAGAAACGTAAGATGTGGGAAACGAGGAGCCAGAGGAAAGTGCAGAGGCCGTCCCTTCGCACATATTTGATGAATCATGAAAGGGCTTCTCTCTCATTGTTGCTCTTGATATGATCAAAGAGTCCTCTGCCTCCAGTGTCCCACTTGGAATCAAAGACTTGTCTTTCTTCTCTCCGTGTCACAACAAGGAGCGGAGCGGCCTTTGTGTGGTCCCAGAACCTCCCAGGGAGAATTCGGACGCTTCCTCCGAGCTGTCACATGACAAGGAAGCTCCCACGTCGCCTCTCACCGCCCGCCTCATCAAAGGGAAGTCCAAATGCCGATTCTTGGTTCCATATTTACCTTTCTTATATTTACTTGTTCTTATAGCTTATTATTAATTGCTCAACCCCCATGCAATTTATGCTAGAGTCAAACGACGGTAGTAATACAAGGCAAACGGAATTCTCCTTGCAATGTCCTCAAAGCGTTCATTATGACATCGATAATGACTTTTTCAGGATCCTCTGACAAAATCAGTGGCTGTAGTAGACGAAAACGTTTGAAAACACTAAAGGAGTTTTCAGAATCATTCATGCTCAATAAACATCTTCTTGCGTTCTTCGAAATCTCTCTAAAAAAATGCAAAAATGATTCATAGCACTGTTACAGAATAATGGGAGTGGACTCACGAATTACTTTTGGAAACATCACTGAAAATTATGGGAGGAATAAATGCAATTTGCAGGACTTCCATGAGAGAAGATGAAGAGAGAGAGAGTGAGAGAGAGAAATAAAGAGAGAGTGTGTATGTAGAGTGGGGATTTGACAAGAATGATTGAACATGATCTATGTGTGGGACATATTCAAATTTGTGACTGAGAAGTGCTTATCTGCTCCGTGCCAGAGGAGGTTCCCTCATCGGAGTTTGTGTAGGTCCGTCCTTGCCTTAGATTACCTCCGCCTCCTCCCCTTTGGATCCATCCGGGGGAAGCCCTGGGTCTGATACGGGGAGAATTGGAGTTGGGCGGCGGAGGAGCTGGGAGCCAGCAGACAATGTTTAAACTGGGGAATCTTTATTAAACCGGCACTTTTCTAATATATGAAATAGTGAAATCAGTGGGATGAATGTGTGCGCAGCTGAAGGACATCAGAGCTCCTTCTTCCTCTCCCAAAAAAGTCTATCTTCTGTCTCCCGAATGATTTGATTCTTGTCACACGCCACATGATGGATGAGCTTCCTCCAACCAGCTTTTTATTCCTCTCCCGTTCTCCTCTTTCTCCTCTTGAACAGGATTTCCAAGTTTTCCCTGCTATCAAATTATTCTCCGTTTTTAGTTAAAATTCCATGTCTAAATGGCGGTTTTGTTTGTCCACGCCACAAATTGGATGAAGTACCTTGGACAAATGGGGTGGTATAAAAATCAGCCTAGAAACTCACCAGCGATAAAAAGGAGGATATCATCCTCTTCGGATTTTTTACCACAGCAGGATTGAGCTGGACTTGAGTTGGGAAGTGCCAGTGATAGGGCTTTCCTACAAGAAGAGCGGACGTCAGAGGAGACGTGATCTCTCCCGAAAAAAAAAACGCGTGGTGGGCAAAGCTTTGATTAGTGTGAGAGCGGGAGTGCGGGCACTTTGTCAATTGGAATGACCGGAGACTCTTAATGCGAAGATGGAAGATAGAAGGTGGCGGGAAGTCTTCGGAATCAACTTCCCGAGGGCGAGAGAGACCTCCGTCCTTTTCATCCCTTCTAATGCCCATCATATATCCCAGAGTTCGCTAGTTCGCTAGTTCGCTAGTAAAGTTTCCTTCAAATTCTGCGGCATCATGAAACTTCATAGCTTGCCTTTCCGGTGGACTTCCGTGCGGACGAATCCAGCAAGAAGAAGGATGCTCCTGAAAAACGTAGCTTTGTAATCTGCCTCTTTAGTGGGACCAGTCCGTCTGGGTTCTCTGGATGGTTCGTGTCTGGGGAATTAGTAACTCTTGCCATTTTTCACGAGTCGCATGTGAGGCGAGAATTACGTGCAAAATTTCTCCCGGGACCAATGAATAATATATGACATGGACATGGCTCGTTGTAGTGTATGCTGATTGTGCGATTCCGTATATTACATTTGTTCATACGAGGATTCTTATGGGAAGAATACGTCCATAATATGCCCTATCATACGTGGGAGAGAGTAATGTGGGAAATCCTGGAGAGAGACGAAGAGAGAGAGAGAAGTTGACGTGTGATGTGTGAGTTTTGGAGATATGTGGATGAGAGTTCGTGCCCTGGCCAGACCTCGTCGGATTACTCCGGAGGGTCCATTGTCCAGCCGAGAAAAAAGCAAAGCTCGTCATGAGAGAGCAAGAATGAAAGCAAGAGAGAGAGAGAGAGAAAGAGAGAGAGCATCTCAATCTGAAATATTCCTAAAAGGTCCTCCAGGTCTAATTCCTCTTTCCGTCTCTCTCTCTCTCTCTCTCTCTCTCTCTCTTTCTCTCTTCTTTCTCTCTCTCTTTCTGTCTACACTGCCCTGAACTTCCTCCCACACATTCCCTCTCTTTCCTCCTGCAAATTGAGCTCCATCAGCCTCACATGTCTTGACCTGACCCCTTCCACATAAAGGCCTTAACTTCCCAATTACGCAATCATATCAGCCAAAATCTCTCGGGCATCGAGCCTGACGTTGTAAAGCGTTGATGGCTTAGCGGATGCTTTTTTGCTATCTTGTATTCATATAAATATGAAGACTATATAGTTCCAAAACGGTGTAAGTTCACTTCACAGAGTATTCAGGATAGATAAAAAGGTTTTTCCATTATAATATGTTGTACTGGGAAAAAAAACGAAATTAAAAACATTCCTTGAACCTCTTAAAGAGGTATCGAAGAAAACTCGAGTGGACTACATTCGTTCTATGGAAAAATGTCCATTTTAAAAAAATTGGACTTGAACTGTTTTGGAACTATACCCTTCATATGTGTGTTCATATATTCACCTTTATGCATGGACTGATTGGGAGCACAATTTGAGGAGTCTTAACTAAAGGAAGAGGAGCAGAATGTTGGATGAAGAAGAATGAAGGCTCTGAGAAATATTTGTACGCATTTATACCCGAGAAACTTATTTTTCTGTGATCAATTCTGGATTGGAGAGAAAGAAAAGGATGTGATGAGATTTCGCCGGAGGAAATGCAGAAGAGACGGGCTGTGGAGGCTGGAAATAGTGTAATCTCCAGGTTTTTATGATGTGATTAGCGGGGACAAAGGCCGGGAGAGTTTTTCCAAAGCTGGGCATCCGCAGCCTTACTTCTGAGCACATTATCAATTACTGTCTACTTGAAAAAGACACCGACATCTCCTCTCCCTTTCTCGCTTTCCGTACTCAAGTTGATCCTGTAAAAGGGATTTAAATCCCCCCAAAGAAATGCAATAACAACAATAAAGTACTTGAGACTACCAGCTACCTTCTGTAGCCAAGCATTCTAAGCGCTGTCCTACATCTGACCTTCTTTCCATCCATTTCCTCAGCAAAGCCTCAGCCCAATCTCTTTCTTTTTATTCAATAATAGAAAAAAATACTGAGACAAAAAAATAAAGACCCTTTGACGAGTGCACACAAAAACATAATTGCTTTCGGGGAGGACAACTTCGTAATAAAAACTTTAATTTCCCCTTTGCTGATAAAGGGAAATAAGGGGCAAACCGTATATTTGCCAAATAATAGGAAAAATTCCAGTTTATCCATTATCTTTAATGGCCAATATTTTGTTCTTTCGATCCAAATTCCAATTTACTTAAAAGAGGAGAAGGTATAAAAATACACAGAAACTATATGTTCGAGAATCAATTATTCAGATGACTTTTTTTCGCTAATACAATGAAAAGGTAGTTCCACACAATTTCCGTGAGTAAATGTACATATTCCAGTGGCTGCTTCTATGTAAGAGCTGACATTGTCCGGGCAGAGAGGAAGCTCCTCCGAAAATTGCGCCCTTCGTATTCGTCCACATAGTCATAGTCCTTTTCTTATCAAGATGCTCGGAAGAGCGTAAAAAGGTAGACAAAAGAAATAGACCAAAAAAATGGCCGGGAATGAGAAAGACGGGAGAAATTGATTCCTCTTTAGCTTGTCACCATTAACAGCCCTTGTGGGCCGTGTGAGACCTGTCAATTTTAATAGTTCAATTGAATAGGCCGGGAGAGAATAAGGTGACAATTGAGCAAGTCCTGGAATTGTCTCTTTCTATCCCCGCACATCGCACAAGTGTTTGTTCTCCGGAAGGAGAAGGCAAAGTAATAGAGGAAATTGCGTCTTTTTCCAATATCTTTTATATTGAAATAAGCTCCTACCCTTTTTTTCTCCAGTTCTTCCCTGGAGCAATCACTTTGATGGATTTTCAATATTCCATTTTTCATGTCCCATTTTATTTGGCTGGATATGCGTCCTCCTTGAATTCCATGATGTCACTTTTCCTCCTGGGGATGTTTTTTTATTGACGGAGTTACGTAGGCACGTGTGTGGGAGGAGGAAGCCCTTCATTTTACATACCATCCTCTGTCTCCTCATAAACACAGCTTTTGTCCAGAGACACTAATATGACTGGATGGAAAACTGGAGAGAGTGACTCATGTTTATCCATGGCCTTTACATATTAGTCATGTCAGTAGATGTTTATTGTGTAACATCTCTTCTTCATGCTAACAAGGCATGGTCCGAGAGGGTAAAATGGAGATCATTTGACATCAAGCGGATTGAGAGCAATGCGAGGTTGAAAGGAGAGACAAGAGAGGTAAAAATGTGTGGATGTGGAGCAGGTGTGAAGTAGTACATTTGAGTGAAACACGCTCATCTCCGCCAAAAGATCCATCATCCCCTCCATGTCGAGGCTCTTTTGTGGAGGAAAGTAGAAAAAATAAACATTGACGTGTAGTGAGGACATTCAAATGAATGTTTCCCATAGATTCCCTCATTGTCATTCAAGGTAGTAATACTCGTACAGGGATATTGAGGGGGAAAGCCTGGGCAGGCCAAAAACCTGTGTCGTAATGTCACAATTCCAAACTACGCTTTTTCTACCACACATTTCAAGAGCAATGCCATGCAATTTATTCTCTATTCTCCATCCCCGTACAGTCTCTCTCTTGGTACAATACCTGCAATTAGGTGTAGCTGTGAAGAAGCCTGTAGGTACGAGGGAGGGGAGAGAGAGATATGTTTGGCCACACGAACTTTCCTCTTGCCACACACAATGGCTGGGGCTAACAGAGAGAGAGAGAGAGAGAAAGGGAGAGAGACATAAAACATGGAACATTACGCTCAATTCATTTCATAAATAGGGCTTAACCATGAGAGGAGGGTTGAAACCAGAGAGAGGGAGAGAGAGAGAGAGAGAGAGAGAGAGAGAGAGTGAGTGGGGGTGAGAAGACCAAAGTCATGGTAAAATCGATCTGGGCACAAACTCATAAAAGCAAGAATGATCACATTATTTTAAGACCCTTTTTTCTCTCTCTCCCTCTCATCCCTCTCACCTGTATGATTACCCGATCACGTTCAACGTACTAATGCATATGCATAATCACATGTACACACATAAATACATATACATATATGCGTTTAAGGATATATAGGAAGAGTTTCCCCACTTCGACACTCTCCACCCTCGCAGCCATTCAATTAGACTGGGGAAATATTGGAGCAATTTCTCCATGAAACATTCGTCAACCTTTTCATCTCTCACTATTGCTTGTCTCTCTCTCTCTTTCTCTCGCTCTTTCTCTCTCTGTCTCTCTCTGTCGTTACCCATCTCTGTCTCGCTCTCTCTCTGTGTTCTCCCTCTCTCAATCGCTGTAATTGTTAGTGGACAAATTTCCTGTTCCAAATCCATCCGCCCGCACATCTCACCCCCGTTGGCCGTCCAACTCACGCCTTGACACAATGTCGTTAATGGCACACGTCGTAATTCGTGTAATGTGCAATTCCACTTAACCGCCACTGCGTCATTCCCAATAAAAATAATGATAATCACACGGCTCAGACGTCCATTCTATTTTTTGGTAACAAAAGTCCTCGTATAGGGACAGTCGGTAGGGGATTGCCCATAAAAAAGGACCAACTCATTATTAACGCTTGCCTATATGTAATATGTACGCAATACGGTATTGACTTTTTAATCACCAAACTATGACAGCTCTGAAATGACAAGTGCTCAACTCTCATCAATGCACACCAAATATGGAGCAAATGCCAGGGACGGTGGAGAGAGTGAAAAGCGGTAGTATATTGATCGGAGTCAAGGATATTTGGCGGTGTACACACTTGTCGTTTAATTGTATATTTTTAAAGGTTTTATTTATATTTACATCTGCACATGCAGGGGAGGTATACACTCAAATATACAGTTTATAATCGTAATACACCATGTACAAGGTTGGGGTATGATGATAAAATAATAATTACCTAAGTAATAAAAAGTACACTTTCAATTATTCTAGCACGACCAAAATGACACTTCTTGTACCTGGTTTTTTTAAATCCCTCCGTGCTGAGCACAAGAAGCCTTTTCATGGATATAATTTTAGTATTTAATTTAGAATTATCATAATTACATACATTTACACTTAGAAAGTATACACATGCACGTGTTAGTACTGGAGCTACGCTTAAATGTGTGGAGCCTTGTTGAAAAGACAAAAATGGCTCTAAATGGTAGTGGATGACATGTTGTACATTGACTTTGTAATTTTATTTATTATTTATAGGAGATTTTATAGGAATCTTTTCCACAATCATAGTAGGAGGAATCACATAGGTACACCTACAATTTTATCATTTGCATTTTTTATCAATATTTTTAATTATAGATTAACACTTATTTCTGTAGATATTTTGTTGTACAGAGAACACTTTTTTTTAAGTTTATCCAAACACTCCAAAAGAACTTTATTTTACATGTCATTGCACTTTGTTTTAATTTGTTTGTAGTACAAAAAAATGCACTACGGAGGCTTCAATTTAATTTTCTCCGATCTATTTTCATTGTGGTGGGAGTCGTGACAGGGTAAAAGGTCATTATGTACCTCGTTTTTGTCATTACTAGCACTATCGTGAAGTTTCTGGGGGGCATTATTTCCTTCTGCAGAATTCCCCCGGCGTTTCTCAATGAAGTTCGAGGGCGACGAAGGAAGGAAATATTTGTGTAGAAGAGGACAATAATTACCATATGAATTATACAATATGTTGTCCATGACTATATCTTCGTAGTTATACACACATCTATACATTGCATACAGTAGAGGCGGATTACATGGAATATTACGGGGGAATGCACGGCGGGTGAAAGGACTGCGATGGGATTGATCACTTAAATATTAGAACCGTCCAGAATATACACGCATTCACTTGTGCACGCTGTAAGGAATTATTATTTCACTAGTCATCCTTTTACCTTATGTACTTTGGAACATGTAAACAATGGCTCAATCAAAAGCCGAGTCACTTTTTTTGTGCTAGGCCATAGGAATTTATTTATTTGTATTTCTCCCGTTAAATTGCTAAAATACACTGTGCTGTCGGAATTAAAATTTAGACCTTTTTCCTTCTTCAACACTCCCACGAACCTTCCATTGTCTACATTTCTCCTCGCATCACACTCTTCCCGTAACGGATTGTTTGCATTATGCACATGATTTACGTATTTTAGGTCCGTGCAAACATTATTAAACTACTTTCTCGCCCTTCTGATTCATTTTCTCTATTCTCTTTTCCAGCAAAAGGAATTTATAAGCTTTTTTTCGTGAGGTTACTATACGGGTAACATTTATATTTTGCCTTTTTTTGGTTCATTTTAGCCTCTTCGGTTTTAACAAAGTGTACAATATAACCACCACGTTTACGTACAAAGGTTTCGTAGGACTAAATTGTAATTTAATTTTAAAAAACTTATAAATACATAATAATAAAATGTGCTCGTAATAAAAGCAACTTATCAAAAAATGTTTAGTATACACGTACTAAAATGTTAATGCATTGCAATAAATCCCGCAACATCCAGCTATAGACAAACTTTTGCTTAGGTTAAACAACATTTTTTGCAGTATCGTTACATTTTGAACCCAACAAATTAAAATGCAAGGCTCGTTAAGAAACATTAACAAAAAGAGAGCTAGTTATAGTTACTTTTTTGACATAAAAAACCTACG
The DNA here is from genome assembly GCA_034698585.1 of Disparrhopalites patrizii. Taxonomy (NCBI): domain Eukaryota; kingdom Metazoa; phylum Arthropoda; class Collembola; order Symphypleona; family Sminthuridae; genus Disparrhopalites; species Disparrhopalites patrizii. The sequence continues at coordinate 17,908 of JAQGBT010002307.1, forward strand.
ACTGAAGATATTACAGATATAATAAAAACGTACATTCATGTTAATTAAAAGATCCAATTACACTTAAGTAACAAATAAAAGACATTCAAAAATTACAAAGGCTAAACTGTGAATAAAACATTCCGAGTCTTATAGAAAGTATAAAGGCAAACAATTGATTACTTAAAATAGTTATACAAACATTACATATACAAATATATGCGTCTAAAGGCAAAAAGGGGGTACAAAATTTTACAGATCGATAGGCAGAACTTTCGATAGAATTCCTTTGTTGCATTTTTATAATTGGGTTTTTCAGCAGAAGAGAATGCGAACAATCTACATAGGCAACATAGAAATTACACAAAATTAATTCGTTTTTTTTAGTATTTTTTGGTTTTTAAACGGAAAAAGAGAAAAATCGATCAGTTATTGTTATTAATGAAAAACTCTCGCTGCGTATGTAATTATGAGCGCGTGATACGGTTTTGTGCTCTTTAGGGAAAGAATGTGAAAGTTACGAAAAGAGAAAGTTTGAAATGAGGAATAATTGGAGTATCTGGATAAGGATTAATCGGCCCAGTGAAAGCGATTAGGCCTGTTGTATAGCATTATGAATGTTGATACATACGATGTTTGTAATCTAAGGTTTCGCTCGGCGGAGGGTGAAAGAGGAAGAAAGGACTCATTGCCTCTCTGAGTGATCATGATGGGTGTCATTTGTTAAAGGGACGGAGTTAAAGTGGAATAAGAACACCATTCCTGATGGCTCCCTGCCGACTATTTCTCTTTCTCTCTCTCACTTTCTGTTCCAGTTGAAACGTTTGAGGAGACACACGCCAAGTCTCCCGCTGAGTTCATCCCCGACCTCCGACCGATCTTGTCAAAATCCCTTGTCGTGTTTAGGGCCGTAACACACCGCAAATGGGACTGGGCTCCGCTTTACAATAAAATAATATCACTTCCTTCCCTTTTCATTTGTCCTTTTTAACTGCAATAAGTAACAACTAACAACTGCCCCTTGTATGCACTTTCCTTCCTGAAACTGCTCTTTTTCATTTTATTTGTCATCCTCACAATGAACATGGATTTTTGAGTCCATTTTTCCTCTCTTGCCAGCAAACCTTCTCTTGAATCAAGAGATTCCTACGGTTTTGAATAAAAAAAATGAAATGGGGATTATCAAATCCCTTTAATTAGTCGTTTAAAATCCAGTAAATTAAGCTTTCGATTATCTGAAATTAATCCATTGTCACCCAAATCGCGCATGAAAAGACGTATATAGTAGCTAAAAACGGGGTAAAGGACTTCACAAAATGTTTTTAATCACAGGAGTTGAAATTGGAAAATAAAAGATTGGGATTAAACGATTTCCTTTGAATAATTACGGGGAATTTGTTCAAATTGCGGTGGTGGTCCAATCATTTACGTGTTACTGAGCGTAGAGAGCACACGGAGGCTCTAATTATAGGAAACAATTCCCTGGAATTAGGCATGCATACAGGGTGGTTGTAGCGTGTAACGCTCAGTTCAAGAAGTCTAACAATAAGTGTATAATTACGGGAGATTGAGGATAATTGCTCGCCTTACAGGCTCTTGTTGCATTCACCTTCAATTCTGCTGGTCATTAGTACTGCCCTTTCTGAACGGGGAGAGTAAAGAGGGCTTTCATTAAAGATGACCACTGCCAACCAATACATTTTGAAACAAGGACCAATACAAATACTACAAGAGCAGTTGTGTCTCTCTCGGAATACATAATTTTTTTGCGGACATTCTGCACTATCCCCAGTCCATTGAGAAGAGGTCGTTAGACCGTGGATGGATTATTAACAGCCAAGAGCGGGTATTTATAAAGGGACATTAAGTTTTCAGAGGGCGCACTCTTTACTAGATTGTTATGTTAGTCGTGTTACGGCCACATGAATGTCACGGGACTTGCACACGAGGCGAGAGAGGGATTTGAAGAGGGCAGGACAATTACGGTGACATTATCCGCATTCCATCTACTTACATTAAGTTCCTCCATTGACTTGTCACTGCGTGACCGACAAGCCAATTTCATTCCCTACAAGCCTTTCACTTTTCCAATGTAAAAACACTCCTTCATGCTCCCTTCCATACATGGATTTACGGAATTTTGCGGAGCGTATTTTGTGGGAGCAGTTACGCACAGAGGCTACGGTGGAGTGCTTCAAAGGTGACCATTGCCTCATCTGGGAGGTATGAGATGGGATAAGACCAAGTGCTAAGACAAGTGCAAGGTAGGGGAGTGCTAACGGATAAGAAAATCCCAAAAGCTAACACCTACACGCCATTGGCCAAGTATTGAGAGAATAGGAAAGCAAACAATATTATTAAGATTAGACTTTTCTCACAAGGCATTGTTTGCACGGGAGGACTGACAGAGGCCGAGGGATGAGGAAGAGGATGTGCGAAATGTCTTCGCATTTGATTTAAGTGAGTGAGTGTATGTGTAAATGTGCCCCAGTCTCAGTAATATACGCATTACGAACGTATCACGCGCACACGGAATCACTAGCAGCGCTTTCATGCAAGTAGTACATGCACAATGGTACAGGCTAATGATAATGGTCTTACTGTTAGTATTTAGTAGGAAAGAGCTAAACTAGAAATACATAGAGGCTATAGTATCCAAATGGTTTGGATCCGAATAGGAAGTTGTTTGCAAATTTACATACATACATATACGTATGTTATATCCTCTATCCGCCGCTCTATTACACATAGAGCGGCGTTCCTACGAAAAGGGTTAATATTAGTGTGGATGCATACGGGAGGGAGATGGGATGAGGTGGCGATCAGTACACCGGGGACATGATCACAAACTCAGCCTCTCCGCCCTTCCCTCTTCTATTCGAATATGAACATTTCACATAACAAGGATAACATGTATAGCAATATTGCAAATTGTGTAGATATAACGACATTGCTACTGAATAAAGTACTTTGTATATATGTATGTAGTAAGAATTAAGAAAAAAGAGACTATATCGTGCGTGCTGTTGACTTTCCTCTCACGTCAAGCCACTGTGTGCGGGCAAGTTGTGGTAGAGTGCCGGGTTGTAGTGGTAGTCGCCGGCGTTGAAGGAGAGCGGGGCAAAGCAGGACTGGGCCATGAGGCCGTGCTTGGAGTCCTTGGTGACCTCAGTGGGGAAGAGTCGTTGGATGGAGAAGGGGTGGAGGTCAGCGGGGGCGTAGGCGGAGAGGGAGTCCTTCATGTGGGCGTTCTGCGAGAACTGGTACGGGAGGGGCGGGAGTTGGCCCGAGTCGCCCAGGGGCGGGTAGCGATGTCCGCCGTCCCCGTTCGTCATCAGCTCCATCTTGTCCATGATGTCCGAGGGAGAGTGACTGTCCTTGTGGAGGAGATGCCCCCCTCCGCCCCCTTGGTGGTGTCCGCCGTTCCCGGCGATGCTCATGATCTGGCGGAGGTGGTCCTGCTCCTGATGGTGATGCCCCCCGCCCCCGCCCGACCCGTGTCGACCCATGTGATGTTGGTGGTGGGGGTTGTGAGCGGGGTGGTGGGAGTGGTGCTCGTTGACCTGCTGACCCATCTTGTTGGGGTGGTGACTGGCGGTGTGGTAGCCGTTGGGGGAGGAGTCGTCCTGACTGCTGTGATTGGTGGTGGTGTTGGGGGTGGGGGTGGAGGAGTGCGTGCCCTTGCCCGCCTTCGGGGGACTGCCCCCGTTCATGGAGGAAGGGCCGCTGGAGCCGTTGCTCCCTCCGGAAGTGGACGAAATTGATTGTTGCTGATCCTGCTGGTTAATCCTGTGCGTCTGTCTCACGGCCTCCTTCTTGTCGTCCTTGAAGCGCTTCTGCCGGCGGAGGAAGCAGCCGTTCTCGAACATGTTGCCGGAGTCGGGGTGGAGGGTCCAGAAGGAGCCCTTGCCGGGGCGGTCCGGCGTCCGAGGTACCTTGACGAAGCAGTCGTTGAAGGACAGGGAGTGCCGAATGGAGTTCTGCCACCGCTGCTGATTCTGACGGTAGAAGGGGAAGTGGTCCATGATGAATTGGTAGATTTCTGACAATGTGAGCATCTTTGAAGGAGCACTCTGAAAAGTCAACAAAGAAGAGGAGCATGAGAGAGGGGATGAGGGGGTGAGGGGTGAGGGGAAGAGCCTCGCTTAGTAAGTTGATCTCCTCGCCTTCCAAATCATATATTTACCTTCCATTTTCATCATCAATCAATACGCATGCACTCTCCCATACACCCACAAAAAACTACAACTCCTTCCACTTTACCCAAGTCAACTTAAGTCACAGTCACTCATATATTACATTTCTCTCTCTCTCTCTCTCTCTCTCTATCTTTCTCTGACTCTTTCTCTCTCACTCTTTCTCTCTTGCTCTCCTGCTCTTCCTGGGATATAATTGCCACGAGAGAATGCAGCAGTCGACGCAGTAATTCTACGCAGTATAAATATCAACTCCACTGAAAAACTTGACTCCCCTGCATATTGATTTCAATTTCAACTCGAGCAATCATCTCTCTCTCTCTCTCTCTCTCTCTCTCTCTCTCTCTCTCTCTTAATATTTTCACTAACTTTGATGCATTATTAGTGCTTTCCTATAGACATAGTCAGGAATCACTCAGATGGGCTTTATAGGATTCACTCTTGAAGCGTCTGAGAGGCGATCAGCTTATGCTTCTTCCTTTTGTTCCATTTAAGACATGAGTCACCTCCGTGTGATGAAGGTTGCCCTATGTGTACGAAGGCTGCTATAGCGCAGGATATTTCAAAAGCTTACAATAAGGCACCTCCATTTAGAGTGGGATGCACTCGTCTTTAAGCTAAAAAGGGACATGTGACACCAATGAGGTTTCTCTTGTCGGTAAACCCAAAATTATTGGTCTGTCGGTACATTCCCTTAAGTCCCACTTCCTAAAATACTTTCGACTTCATCTCCACACGTTCTCATGGAAGCAGTTGAGACTTGAGACCCCACAATTGTTCAGAGTGGACTACACTTTTCGGGATACACTTTTAGAGAAAAAAGGAGAGAGAGAAAGTTGTCACACAAGATACAACAGCACCGATTTTGTTCAATTATTTTGGTTCACCTTCCCCTGAAATATTCTTCCTCACTTAATCCGAATGATATTTATAAACAACCAGTAGAACAGGAATTGAACAGGAATTAATTATTTTTAGGACTCCGAAAAACCGAATACGGACAATCCATTTCTCGAATAAAACGGACTTGTTCCAATTCCTATTACGCATATTGTGTACATATAGTATGTACACTGTTGGATTAAAACGTAAACAAAGAAAATTAAAAAAAACATTCCTCTGGTGTTAAATGCCTGTGAAAGTATTTCTAACCCTGGAAAGCCAGGAAATATTGTGGACACGCCAATAATTATTTCTCAATTACTCGCGGTGATAACCGTGGACATGTCACCAAATTAGACAGGGAACATTACAAGACAATTTCCCTTTTCATGCCATACGCAGAGCCTTTTCGGGGACAAATTCATTGGGAAATCCTTTGGCAGGGACGGTAGGAGTCAAATGTAAACCGGCTCTGACCACTTTTCAACACACCGTCAGAAAATTGGAAACCAGATTGAGACAATGGCTCAACCAGCTACCCGAAACTACAGAAATGAACGAAATGGTCCTATAGCGGCCACAAAAACTCGGAAAGTTTGACTTCAAAATGTAAAAAGCCGGAAACTGTTGCCAAATATAAGGTTACAGGAGCAACAAAGGATCTCCGTCCAACTTCACAGGCTTTGGAATGTCTCCAGAAATAATTACGTGTGCAAACAGACCTTGTATTCAAAAAAAGGCTGTGGGGCAGACGGAATAGAAAGTAAAAGCCTTGTTTAAATAGAAACCCGACATTTGCTCTCTGACACAATCAAGTCACATTTTCTCCTCAAAATGCAAGCAATTCCTTGAAGGAGCATCGATCATTTAATGTGTTTTTGAGACATTATAGTACCTACTTTCTGCACTTTGCGAGGTAGACCTTTTTTTGCTCCATTAAAAATCGGATAATATGAACTGGTCTGGCGTAGCAGGGTCACGGAGAGATAGACGCTACGCAGACACGCACACACTCATTATCCGGGAGGTTTTGAAAAAAATATATTACACGGTCATGACGAGCAAAATATGAAAGGAAGCATTAGAGGAAGGTGGAAAAAGCGAGAGGTGGAATATAAAGTGCATCATTCTCCCTGCCGAACGTTCCATATACATAATACATACATATGCCCGTGGAAAAAAAGGAGAAACTAAATAATTCAAAGTTTTAAAAGCTACTATCCGCACGGAAATGGCTATTTACTCAAGAGTTCAGTGTTTACCCTCGTATATTCTCCCTCTCTCACAGCCGGGACCTAGTTCCTATTGATTTTTTTTCTCTCTCTCTCTCAAATCTAAATTAATTCGTAATTAGGAGGCGGGTAAAAAAATAACCTTTCTCCCTTCACCTCAATTGCTTTCCCCCAGTTCGACATACTTGAATCAAAGGTTTTTATTATTGATGAAAATCTTTTCATGCTTCTTTTTATCCCTTCTGATACGTTTTTAACGATTCTCCTGTTTTAATCCACCTCCTGTTTCCTCATTACTATTCCTTTAATTTCCAGGTACAAAATGAGGGAGACAGAGGTAGAGGAGAGAAGGACGGAAAGGACGGGATGAGGACCAGAGACAAAAAAAAGTAATTACACAAGGAGTATTTATTTTCCATTTAAAAACCAGGAAGTTGAAGGAGGAAGTGAACGCCCACTTGGGAGAAAGTCAAGTTTGGGAGGGCTTGGCTTTTATGAAAGTTATGGTGGAGGAAGGAGAGAGACCGGGCTGGGACTTTAATTATCTTCTTGCATTATTGGAGGGAGGGAAAGGGTGGGAGAGTTCAGCTCCCGAAGCTTCTTCTCTCACCTTTCTACTTTCTCCCCAAGAACTCCATCCTTGGCATGGAGGAGAGAGGGAGGGGAGGGAGATCGGTGGGGAATTAAAAAGAGAAAGAAATGGAGGAAGAGGGAAGTGTGGAGGGGGGAGGGGGAGAGGGGCAG
>JAQGBT010002308.1:0-24919 GCA_034698585.1 Disparrhopalites patrizii
ATACACATCTTAATTTTAAACTAAATAAATTAATATTCAAAAATTAGGTCTCCTTCTTAATTTTAAACTAAATAAATTAATATTTAAAAATTAGGTCTCCTTCTTAATTTTAAACTAAATAAATTAATATTTAAAAATTAGGTCTCCTTCTTAATTTTAAACTAAATAAATTAATATTTAAAAATTAGATCTCCTTCTTAATTTTAAACTAAATAAATTAATATTTAAAAATTAGGTCTCCTTCTTAATTTTAATCTAAATTTAGTATTTAAAAATTAGTTATCATTCTTTTTAAGCTAAATAAATTAATATTTAAAAATTAGCTATCCTTCTTTTTAAGCTAAATAAATTAATATTTAAAAATTAGTTATCCTTCTTAACTTTAAACTAAATAAATTAATACTTAAAAACGAGTTATCCTTCTTAATTTTCTAATTTCATTTTCAATTTCATTTTACATATCCGCTCAATTATTTTTCATAGGTCTGACATGAGATGTGCAGAAATCTCATGTCTAAACTGGTGGAATTTTGTAAAAAGTAATAAAACATATAAATGGATGGAAACAATGAATAATAATGTGGTATTTCAACCAAGGCTGTAATCCAGCATAGTGCCTTTGGGCTCAAAGTACGATAGCTCAAATATGGGAGCAATCATATTTGATTCCTGTGCCAGTGCCGTACTCTTTGAAGTTACAAATGCATGTATACATAAGTGCAGATATGTGCATTACGTATGCGGATGTTCTCAAGAGGATTTGTTGTAGTGTCTATACACACATAAGATAGTAAAAACCTAATAAATCCCAAATATTTTATGATGAGGTGATTGATGTTACTACCAGTTTTTTTTTTCCTCCAAACCATCAACATTTCCCCCATGCGTGTACGCCTCTGTCTGTATGGATAAAAAGTCATAACAATTGATTTCTTGTTCTCTTTTAATACCCCATCAAGTTCCGTCTTGGTAAGTATTTAAAAAAAAAAAATCCCCCATAAAAAAAATTCTATTCATTTCCCCCTCTATAATGATGGTACTTTTGAGCTTCAACTTGACATGGCATGATACCAGAAAAAATGAGCTGGTTATAAGGTGTAAAAAGGGACCGAGCGAGGGAATTTGTGGTGCAGTGCGTAACACGAGCGCATTTTTACTTACGTCGTCGAAGGCATATTATTATTAGTTTGGAGACGAAAAGACATAAGTAAATAGTGGAAGTTCCAAAAAAAAAAAAAAAAAATTATATGTATAGGAAGAAAGAACGGAACTTTTCTGGGCATGTTTCCAATATAAGGAGAGGTAATAAGTAATCATGTCAAAAATGGCCGTACATACACAGATAAGGCTGGAGTGTACCAGACAAGCTTTTTTTTTCTCCCTCAGGATAAATCCTCATTTACACCCGTTAAAAGTCCTTGCTTTCATTTTTACTATTTACTTTTAAACATTACCGTTTCATGCCGGGAGAGACTGCACTTCCATCAAATCCAAACAAAAATCACTCTCTACTCTTCCGACATTATACAAGACATAAATAAATTTAGCATCACTTTTGTATTCATTTTACTACTTATTAATTTATTCACTTTAAACCGCTTTTCCCATGATATGCAACCAGGAAGAATGTCACTTTTTTTTTTGTGTTCACATTTTAATTTTAGCCCTCCCAACCAGGATATTTTTTTTTGTGGAGATTCTCTATAATCACGAGTCACGATTTATTCTCATGGGCATGGATTATTTACACAAGGCTGGGGAGTGTGAGCAATCTTAATTTGATAGGTTATTATTACTATTAGCCCATACATTAATGATTTATATGATTCATTTCCAGCACGTGGGCATTTGCCTCCAATGCATGCGCCGGAGGTGAAAGCAATGGCCTAATAAATGCATATAAAAAAATTTATTACACAGTAAAATATGAAGGAATAAATTGTGGCTTAATTATTATACACCTGATTTTCAATCCTAATGACGTTAACTTGTAGACCAGATTTTTGAAGGTCATTCATCATTCCTTCAGCGTATTTTGAGGTTGAATAGGAGAATCGGGATTTAATCGTGTATTTAATGGGGATTAATAGTATTTTCTCCCCTGACAATGTTTGACGGCGTTTCGTATTTTTAAAGACATTTCTATGGCAAGATCCTGCTTAAAGCTGGCATTGAACGAGTTCAATGCATTTGTGTAGTAAGAAAGGCAATTGTCATTCCTGTAAAAACTTTCTCCAGCATGACATTGTGTGGAGAAACACTTTCTCTATTAAAATCCATTCTCTCCGTTGGTCGGACAGGTGCACACTTAATTAAAATAATTGTGCCACCTCACAGGAACGGTAAACAATTCGGTTATTATTTCTCCCTCAAGTTACCAATACATACGGAGAGCTTGTCATAATATAAATACAAATACATATTGACAATCTAACTTCTAATTATTCGGGAAAGTTTGCGTAAACATGTCTTTTTAATTGAAAGTAAACACGAATATAAAAACTTCGTGCTGAGCCCGCCCAAACACGACTGGAGAATTGATTACTTTTTATAGAATCCTAATTACGTGAAAAAGGGTTGCATAATTTTCCCTAGACTTTTGTACATATAACTTTCTCCTTTGGAAAGGTTTATGCGGGAGCACGAGCGAATTCACACGCCTTGGAGATGTTTTTAATTGAAAGGTGCGTTTATGGAGAAATAAACATGACGAAAGCCTCATGGCAAAAAGTAGCTTCCAGCTTCCATCCATTTTAAAGACTTTTTCTTACAGAAGGAAAATCGCACTAGGGATTAACCTAAGCTTAATTAATTAATAGCTAAAAAAAAAAAGCTTAAGATTGTAGGCAGTGAAAAATAATTTTAAGCTTTCCCCAAGCAGTATTTGCCAGTTTCATAGAGTAATTACGTGCCTAACATTGTTTTAGGGATAACGGCTTAAAAGCAATCCGAGAGAACAACAGCCAGAAAGTCCTTACAGGGATAATTCTGAATAGTCGCATGCTATTGGCTAAAGATGAAAAATAACTTGGAATTCCTTTCTCCGGTGAATGAATCTCCATTTCCGGCTCAATTACTCACACTTGGAAGTTATCACAAAGCTTGTCAAAATAACGTTGGATTGTTGACGAGCAGTACTTATTTTCACTCAGTCAGTGAATTTTTTATAATTGTTTTGTTCCATCTCGCTTCCAGGGATTTTTTAAACATAACTACACACAATGACCTGAAGAAAAGGCTACAATAGGATTGAAGAGAGGGATAAATGCATTTAAGCTGACTCAAAAACAGTGTGCATGTAGCTACCCCAAGCATTCCCAAAGCATTACAGATGCTGCTCATTTCTCTTGAACAAGAATGTCCATTTTTATTGGATAGTAACGACACAGTTTAGTCATTGACATTAGGCGGATTAGGCAAAGTAATGAAAGTCATAAACACAAGTCTTAATGACGCCAGTGATTCGGAAGAGTCGAATTGACGCCAGTGATTTACAAATTATTTTGTGCATGAATTTTCTCATTCCTTCGTTGAAAATCACACTTATGGCGCGCTTCAAACGGACTAATATGGGACTTTTTAAATCCCACATTTGAAATTTAAATTTGTAAACGGACTAATATGTTTTTTTTAAAATCCCTTTCAAATTTAAATTTGTTGGTGACCCCAAAAAGCCGGTTCAAGGTCAATTTAGGATGTAAGTAGGTACCTTTTGAAGTCCTAAAGTGACGGCCTATTTTCCCTTTAGCCTACATGTAAAGCCATTTATTATATGCAAAGTAAATGCAAGACTGGATTTAACCAAATTTCGTTAAGTAATGAGGACTACGTACAATAATTTTGTCTGTGGCAATTAATAGTAATGGCCTAATGACAATGTGCCCGAAGCGTAATACAAAAGGAAGTAATTGTATACCTTGATGGTTGGTGGAACCAAGGGAATTCCATGTCGTTCCAGATCATTCCAGAATATTCCAGATCATTCCCGGTGATCCCGATTCACAATGGTTGGACTCCGCCCCCGTCAATCCCCATGTCTGCTCCCTAAAGGGGCGGTCCATAGAGGTGATTAACACAATATGCATAGATATATACAGGAATTAAAATAAAATGATGAAAGAGATAAAAGGGTCTTACCTGGACGAAAAGATGTCTCCCTGATAAAGATGATTGAAATCGGACGAGGACAGACACCCTCCACAGGCAGGACTTGATTCCGGATGTGCAGTATCGCATGACTAAAATTTCACTGGTGATTCCAGAAAAAGGATGAAATCCAAGGAAAAAGGCGAGCAGAATTGGAAGGAGTCCTTATGCATGTGCCATCCCTCATTATTATTGATGTTGTATAATGGGACATATTGCAAAACATGATGAGTAATAATGATGATGAAAGAGTGAGAGTGAGACGGACTATATGGAAGGAGGACCGCATCCGGCTAGGACAATATAATGAACGAGTTGGAATTTGAACTCAGTCAGCAAATTGATTCAAGGAAGAGATTTTTCCTTATTTCGTTTCAAATCTATCTCTATCCTACTATATGTGAGGCCAGATTTACACAAGGCATAGTTACAACGGTTATCACCACCTTCAAAGAGAGACTCTCAAGTGCAAAGTTCGTCGGGATGAGGACGATAAAATGGGGGGAAACATTGTACCAAAAAATTGGATATTTTTATTTTTATTTTGGATTATTTCATTGCAAATCCATTGCAAATCCACCTATTGGTAGACTCTTCGTCATAAAACGCATTTATAGGCCAGTTCCGGCCCAGTTTGATACATTCTCTCTATGTATGGCTCAGCCCTTACCCGGACTCGCAAATTTTCATGGAGAAAGTCACGCCATTGGGAGAGCAAATAAAAAAAAAAGGATGGAACCCATTCAGTTCCAAAGGTTGAAGTGCAGAAATGGATGTATATTTAGTGATTTGTAGCGAGAGAGAGAGGAGTGAATCCCTAATGAGAGCAGGACAGCCTGGGAATCATTAATCCCTTTATCAGATTCGCAATTTGTGATGTATGTAAACCTTGTTTTGGGGCTCTTATCTAATCATCGACAGACTCATCCAGAGGAGTTGCACAAGCATTTGACTTTTTATTTTAATTATGTTTCTCGATGCAATTCATAATAAATAATAATACCTTGGGTGCATATTTACCCATTTCAGTTCATGTTGAACCACGTGGAATACTTTGTATTGACTGCTATTACATTTTCGGGACATTACGTCATTGCTTTAACTGACTGAACAAAGATGGAAGCAGTGTAGACGAGAGATTTTGACAGATATACGGAGCGGATAGTTAAGGTTTTGTTGAATTACTGCACAAATTGCACCCTTTTCCATAATTTTTAAATTAACATATGTATGTGAAGGTATGAGATGCGAATCGGTATTCGAATTCAAATCGGAATTATATTCATATATTTTTCAGTATTTTAATCGGAATTAGTATCCATATTTTTGTCAGAAAAATATTTTAATTGGAGAATTACAAATACATTCGAAATTCAAATTCGAATTCAAAAGTTGACATTTGGATTCCGATATTTTATTGGTATTCGAAAATTCCTTCATTATGTTGTTAATTTCCGCCTTGGGACAAGTTTTTTTTGGCAAAATCAAGGTAATGATTTTTTCAATTGGCAGCATAGCATAGCTATTTCGTCCGTAAGAGCATCGATTTTTGCAAAATTAGAGTGGTGGAGTCAATTTATAATTTTGTGTATTGATTTTGCGTTCATTTTAAGCTACAAATTATGCCGGATTGCATTACAAATAACACATTTTTCAAAGTATTCGAATAGTATTTAAATAGTTATTCATTTGTCTGAGTATTTGAATAAAATTGTATTGGAATTAGAATTTATATTTTAGGTACCCGAAATTTAAATTTATATTCCTAATTAGGAAATAAATGTATGTTAATTCGAATTTTAATTCATATTTTTTCGGATGTCATTCCTTAAGGAATACAATTGTATGTATTAATCAACCGTCGTCTAAAAAGCTAGAGCTGCGTTCAAGGTCTTTTAAACCTACAAATGAGGCTCCATCCGACCGGAATCATGGCTGTTCGGAGAATAAAGAAGAGCGCCACTGTCTCCGGCTTGATTTTGACTCCTTAAGAGCAAAATGCCCTGTATATATCTCTGTTTTTTGCTGGACGATAACCTATCCGGGGCAGACAATTCTTGATCTTAAGGATGATTATGAAATACAATTTTAGAAACCCTTTAAACAATTTTCTCCGGAACTAGTCATTCTGTTTCTGCTTTTATATTATTTACGAAATGAAATGATAAACTATAGGAAATAATTACCACAACGTTTTGAACTGTGCATGTGAAGAAAATTGAACAATTACCACGTTATTTTTAGTTATATACACAACTATTTAGTAACACAATTATTTTTTGTCTTCCTTGTCGATCAATTATCACAACCATATATAGTTACAAACTGGGTAATTTGTCAACGTGTGTCCATTGGATCTAACAAAGTGTTGCAAAGTCCCCTGGAAGGAACGCAGTTCCTACATTCAAAAGATTTCTGGTTATCACAGGGGCTTTGATTAGAACAATTCGCCACCGTATTACGTCATACATGTACACATATAGAAAGTAATTGAAGGGAATTGTTCAATTTCCTGGTAATTTTGACGCTGCAGGCCAGGCTATTTTGGCATCGTTTCTATAAAACTCCCCGTTGTAGGTGTCCCGTGTTCGTAGGCGCTTGTGGACATAAAAATGTTGCAGTAAACAACAATATCTCAGGATTGTTCTCGTTTAAGTGTAAGGGCTCTGACCTCTGACAGATGCAAAAGTGCTCAAGTTACAAAAACTCTGACAATGATTGTTCATAACTAGCAGCGCCCGTACCGCGTTACCGCGCTCAGTGCTCAACGATATTGCGTTATTAGGGCAAACGTACAAAAGGGAGGAACAGTTAAAAAGTTCATGTCCGCTGTGGATCCCGCTACATCGTAAAGATAAGTAATTGCGAGATTTTCCTGACCCTGAAATTATTATCTCCCTGTTTCCGTAAACATTATTTTATTGCGGAACTAAACAAAAATTTCTCATTGCTATTCCTACCAAATTGGCAAAGTTTTGGCTGTGTATCGGTACAAAAATCTTTGCAAATTTTCGACTTCATTAGTATTTTGTTTAATCTGATGGTTTTATTTGATAAAATGTGTTTAAAAAGATGCAAGTGAATTCAGAGTAAGCCCGAGGAGACTGGAGTATGGAATACCGAACGTTGCTTTTACATAAAAATATACTCTTATTAAAACGAAAATATAAACATAAATAGAAAGATACTGTACTTATATAAATAATAAATATTGTACACATATAAATCTCTTCGAATCGGCGGATCATGACTTGAGAAAGACCAGAAAGAGAGAGGCAACATATTTAAACAAATATCAAAATGTCGAACAGTATTTTTCAATCTATGTACATACATTCACTTAGCTCGAAACGTTCTATCTGTAATACAGCTTTTCCTGGCTCAAACCATTCTCGAAAGGGAAATTAATACATCCATTTCCGCCTTACATAATACGTATAGCCAAATATATTCTCCAATTCTGCACAAATCAAGTCCAGCCCCCAGAAACAGTTAGAAAACAAAACAAAAGTTACGGAGGGTCTGGAAACGAAAACTTTCAGCCACGCCAATTGGAAATGCTTTAAAGGAATACCATTTTATGGAATACCGCAATTAGTCCCACGTTAATTTGTCGCCTTCCCCGTCTCCAATGTTTTGTTCCTCGCAAAATGAAGCGCTGACTTCGGCACTCTATCTATTACTGACAATAATTTTTCATCAGTGATTATTTTTGATACAATTTGAACGTGCGAACAAATATAAACAATTACCGTTATGCGCAAATTTTGCTTTCATTGTGGTTCAATCACCAAAAGGATGACAACGGAAATGGGGAAATGTGCTAGATTTATCCTTGCGGGGATGATTAGATTAGTACGCAATTTGCCCCTTCATGTAAGGATTATAATTGGTGGAAATTGCTTAATTTCTCCGTGATGATGGCGACTGAGTTTATTTCGGAAGTGCAACACAATACGGGCTCGTACACACATTGTAGAGCAGTGTGAAAGTGCTCTTGTGCGCGTAACAAATACGATTTGTAATAACTGCTTTTCAATATCGATTCCACGATATCCACGATTAATTAATGTTATCCGCACAAAGCGGTCCGTTTAGTGAAAATAATTCCAAGATATTAATTATTTCTGTGCGTTTCTTTCACAAGATTGGGACGAGTCCCTGTGTTAGTCAGATATTAGGTCTACGACAGCCCTGCGATGTTTTCCAGGCGCTGCAACTCGGCCATGCGCACGTTCTTCCGGTTCGGCTACATGATTGGCGCGATTCCCTTTGACTGGGAAAGGAAGACCCAGGCGTTGGTATGGCGAGGGAGCCAGAAACAATTCTATTTCTGGAAGCTCAACGTCCTTTTGCTCTTTCTCAAATGCTTTCATCAGTATTATGACGTCACGGAGGAGTCACGCCGGAGGGATAAGTCCAACCCAGCGCTGATCATCAAATTTACTTACCTCAGCACTTATATCGTGACATTGATGTTCAACTACTGCTTCTACCAGACTCTTCAGGAGTTTCCTGGATTTTACAATTTCTTCATGAATTTTCATCACAATTTTAAATCAGGTAAGATAATTAATTGGAAAATAGAAGAAAAGAAGGTGATTTGTGTTTAGATATTTGCATGTTGCTTGAGATAAATCAATTTAATCTATCTCAGGTTGATGCTCTTAGTTCAAAATGTATGGCTGAAAGGACAAAGAATTTTCCATTCTAAATAACATTAAGGATCTCTACAATTAGACGATCCATTTAACTCCATCAACACTTTTTTGGGCATTTTGTAAGATTGCAGGGCATTTTTACGGCATTTTGTAGGACAATAATTTTTACAGCATTTTGTAGGACATTAATTTTTACAGCATTTTGTAGGACATTTTGTAGGGAATTTGTACAGCATTTTGTAGAGCATACGGCATTTTGTAGGGAATTTTTACAGCATTTTGTAGGACATTTTGTAAGGCATTTTTAGGGCAGTAGTTAGGGCATTTTCGGACTTACGAATTTGCCCGGAACCAATTCTAAAAGCCAATAAGATTCTGAGCTTCAAAGCAGTTAGAATTTTCTCCAACCTGGCAATGTCTGTTTTCTACTACGCAGAAAATGATATAACAGGACACATTTGGATGAAAGTATTTATGTAATAACCGGGATAATGTATAAACTATATAAAAGCTTAAATTATTGTCCTTTCAGAATCGATGACTTGGATTCGTCAAAAATTAAATCAATTATTTAATCATTTTATTATTACAAGAATTTCCTGTGCAGACATATATGTATATATGTACATGTATTGCAATTAATCTAATTAATTAATTACTGTCTGTACTCAATGAAAGTCTGTACGAAATTAATGAATTAATTAATCTAATTAATTAATTGATGTCTCTACGCAATTCAAATGCGCGTTATTGAGACACAGGATTTCCTGTAAACAAATGCTCAATTACCATTAGCAGTAATGATTTATTTATCTCTCATCAACCCTTAAGGAGCAATTGCGAGTAAGCAATCGGCGTGTTAAAAAACTTGCAAATCTATAGATCTCTGAAATGTTTACTACTCTACAGCTTAACAAAAGTTTGAGGAATCCATATTTTAGTCTAAATATGTATTTCAATGTACCCAAAAAGTAAAACAATTCCCGGGTACATCCAGTCTTTATGTGTACTAATGTCCAGGTCAAATAGGCAGACGAGTTTGGTCCTGGAAGGAAAAGCTGGAGAACTTTGTGATCGAGAAATTTTGCCAGACTCTTATCCCAGTCATTGCCGTCCTCGTGGTCATTTTTGTGGCTCTGTCACTGAGAAGGCGGGAGAGACATAATCGGCTTTCCTCCTGGTTTCCGACCCAATATCAAAATCCGGGCTCATCCATCCTGCTTCTGATCCTGGAAACTCATACCGTCCTCACATCTTGCTATGTCCCCTTCTTTTCTATGACCCTCATGATCCTCTACACCTTCGTCCTTCTCCGGGCCGTGGAGACTTTGAAGCCCAGTCTATGGGAACATGTCTTTAGATACGGATCCAATAACCCCTTTGCCAAAAAAATTCAAGTCCTGGAAAGTCTCAGGTTGTACAAGGAAGTCTACCTCCTCAGTTCGATAGGTCAACAAGTCCTCCGATCCACCTTTTCCCTAGTGTTCCTCTGCATTATTAAATATCACGTCCTGGGCGTTTACATGGCCGTGACCTGCCGGGAAGAAAGCTTTCTCATGGCCTCTTTATCCGGAACTATGTCCCTGACCTGGTATCCCGTTTTCGAGTGCGTCATCTTCCATCGAATGGGCGTCATCCTGGTCACGTCCACCAAACTCATGGCTTCCTGGAGGAATCAGTTTGGGCTTCTGGAGCGTCGACGACTGGAAATGCCATCCGCGTCCATCAAAGTGGGGATTGTCATGACGAAGGAGAAGGCCTTATTCCTCATTTTGCTGGTCTCCAGAATTGTGAGGACAATGCTCCTCACTTTTTGAACTGGCAAGTGATTTCCTTTAAGCATTCTCTTTAAACGTTTAAATAAATTGCACGTAATTACGGCTGTTGTGCTTGTTTGAAAGAGAAAAAGGGGGAAGCGTTGACGTTCGATTTTGCGTCCAGGGCTAATTTTTTAAATAAAAGTTACTTGTAGCCTGTTGAACAGAGATGGCCAACATACTTTAGTTGCAAATACTAATTACAAAATACAAATACACTCGAAGGCTTTAATTAGAAATTATCAATTACATTTGGCTGCTCCGCAAGTTTTTACATAGTTACAAATGTATTTTATCTCGATTGCAAAATACAAAATACATCAGTATAGCAAGTATAGCTATAGTAATGTATTTAAATTTTAAATGCGTTTTCAATTACAAAATACAAATAATTGTAATTTAAAATACATATCATATGCATCCGTTGTAATTTAGAGCCCTATCAGCTAATTACAAAGTCTATTTTGCCTTGGTGCCCTCTTTTACAAAATACAGCAAAATACTTCCAAAAAATCCCGTGTATTTAAATACAAATTACAAAATACATGTAGAAAATATTTGTATTTGAAAATATAACTGCATATATACAATATAGAAAAATGCATTCTAAATACATACGTATTTGAAACACGTATTTCAAATATGATGTATTTGGCCATCTGTGCTTTTTAATCCCAAATGATTCAAGACCACCACAGGTGCGATATTATGTATTCATGCGCTAAAGACGCATAACGCCTGGCGCTGGATTTGTTAACCTGTGCAAAAAGATATGCCTATAAGCAATATAGGTATGTATTAGGTATAGCCATTAGTTGTTTCGTGGCATAACATATTATTCTACCATGGTTAGATTTGTATATATGCTTATAAGCATTTTCCATTCATATGATTTCATTCATATGATTGTATTTACGAAGCTGGGCATTATTTTCCCGAAAAAGGCAATTATGGCCTTTCTAAATGCTTTCCCTTTACTCCTGGGGATAATTAGTAGAACTCACGCCGTAATATGAGAAGTATCATTATTACAGGAATTTCTCCAATTTTCCCAATAATTACATTTTGGGCTGGCTCTTTCGCCAGTTATAATAATTCGGGTGGAAGTATACATAAATATGGCACGCCGTGAAACCAGGAAAATTTGTGACAACTCCCTATAGAGCAATAAGTCTTTTGTAGCAAATATGTATTTTCAGTCATATGTATGTTATACGCTGACTTTTTCATAGATAGTTGTATTGATCAAGACAATTTGCGGTTAAAAGGAAGTTATGGTCAATAATTTATCCAGTAACTCGCCCCTCCGAGTGTGCCTTTTACGTGCGAACACGTTCATATGTACATAATGTACATGTTCGAACACGTCCAAATTATTTCTATTTCTGGTCAGGATTTGGTTGTGTAAGAATCGGACTGACCCAGTTGATATTGTGAATGGGTGTTTCTGGTCCGAATTTTTCCCCCAATTTTGTTTCTATTTAACGACAGTTGCTTCTCAATTCACAGGGCTACGTCCATTCTGAAATGTTTTCCCGGAGATGCAAGGCTGCCCTTCGGACAAACTTCCTCTTTGGCTGCACCGTTGGGGCGATTCCCTTCAGCTGGGACAGAAAAAGCCGGTCTCTGGTGTGCAATGAGTGCTGCAAGCAATTTTATTTCTGGTTTTTCAGCATCTTCCTGCTCTTCCTCAAAGGCTTTCATGAGTACGTTGGCCTCATGGAGGAATTCCACCGGAGGGATAAGTCCACTCCGGCGGTGGTCGTTAAATTTACGTACCTCTCAGCATATGTCCTGGGCTTGGTCTTCGACTCCTTTTTCTACCATTCTCTCCAGGAGTTTCCAGTATTCTTCAATTTCTTTATGAACTTTCCCCTCCGTTTCAAATCAGGTAGGTTGTAGAATGGGAATTTCCTCTCAGATAATCTGGATATGGTCAACTCTCTCTCTGGATTATGGTCAACTGTCTCTCTTTAGCGAGTTTCTATTTCGACAAGGAATGACATTCGAAAAAATATGAAAATTAAATTAAATTAAGAAATTCGAATTAAAATACGTGTTTTTCCTAATTATGAATACAAATTTAAATTTCGGATACCTAAAATATAAATTCTAATTCCAATACACTTTTATTCAAATCAGAAGAATGAATACGTATTCAAATACTTTTCGAATATACTTTTAAATATAAATATATAAAATTTGTAATGCAATCTGGCATAATTTGTAGCTTAAAATGAGGGCAAAATCAATACACAAAATTATAAATTGACTCCGCAACTCTGATTTTGCAATACTCGATGCTTTTACGGACGAAATAGTAAAATTACTACCAATTGAAAAAAATCATAGTTACAATAATACCTTGATTTGGCAAAAAAAAAATAACTTGCCCGAAGGTGGGAATTAGCAACATAATGAAGGAATTTTTGAAGACCAATAAAGTATCGGAATCCAAATGTCAACTTTTGAATACGAATTTAAATTTGGAATGTGTTTGTAATTATAAATTCCGATTAAAATATGTTTATGACAAAAATAAGGGTACTAATTCCGATAAAAATACTGAAAAATACGAATATAATTCCGATTTGAACCAATTCGGATGTCGTACCTTGCTGTCAACTCTGGCTTTAGCGAGCCTCTATTTCAAGCCATAAGAAATGCTTAGTTTAACGCTATCACTGCGTTTTGCGAAGAGTTGACTGCATGTATTCTTACTGGAAGCAAATAGGCAATCGTTTGAAACGACATTACATTTTGTATTGTACGAATTTTCAGGTCAAATAGTCAAACGAAGATGGTCCTGGAAGGAAAAGCTGGAGAACGAGATGATCGAAAAATTTTGCCAGGCTCTGATTCCGGGAATTTCCACCCTCGCACTCGCTTTTATCGGGCTGTCCCTGAGCAGCCGGGAAAGGAACAGCAGACTGTCCTCGTGGCTTCCTCGTCAACTCCAAAATCCGGTGTCCTTCGTCCTCATCTTCATGGTAGAAGTCCAGGCATTACTGATATCCTGTTATCTCCTCTTTTACGCCATGACCATCATGATCCTCTACACCTTCGTCCTTCTCCGAGTCGTGGAGGCCTTGAAGCCCAGTGCCTGGGAAAGGGTGGCCCGATACAGACCAAAAGACCCATTTGTCGCACGACTGGAAGTCCTGGAGAATTTGAGATTGTACAAGGAAGTGTTCCTCCTGAGCTCCATGGGACATCAGGTGCTCGCATCAGTATTCTCCATCATCCTCCTTTGTATCATCATGTACCACGTCCTCTCCGCCTACATCGCCGTCACCTGTCATGAGCATAGCTTTCTTCTGGCAATTGCCGGCGCTGTCCTATCCCTGATTTGGTATCCCGTTTTTGAGTGCGTTGTATTCCAGCGGATGGGCGTCATTTTAGTCACTTCCAAGTCACTCGTTGCGTCCTGGAAGAATCAGTTTGGGCTTCTGGAGAGGCGTCGCTGGGAATTGGATTCGGTGGCCGTCAAAGTGGGCATTGTTATGACGAAGGAGAAGGCATTGCTCATTGTTTTACTCGTCTCGAAAATTGTGAGGACGATGCTTTTGACCTTTTGACCCCAACCAGCTGCCTTTAAGCGTTTAAATAAAATACGAAGATGATAATTTCTAGTCTGCCTTCAGTTCTAAAATTATTATTGATTTGATATAAGATATAATTGTGATACACTAGTTGTTTCTGGTGTCAGATGTAACGATGTTTGTGGTGAAACATGAGTATATTCAGAAATTCACGAAATTTCTTCTTCGTTCTCACACAATTTGAAATGACCTTAGACGATGGTGCATGATCAAATATACAATAATTAATATAGACGTAAATAAGTCTATTGTCTGTTTGTACAACAAGGCCAAAAACCCTTACCGCCAATGAGTTTTTTGTACATATGAAAGCTTTAGCTTCAGTTCATTTAGACAAGTTTTCAGGGGAAACGAAAATGTTCTTCAGATTGTGCTGTAAAGAATTAACTATTATTATTATTATTATTAGTCTTTATTCAGCTGTCAAAGGGTGTTTCAACGTAAATGAAGCAGAAATGTTCCAATCCATAAATAAAAACAGTCAAATTAAAAAGAGCAATTCAGAGTAAAAATAAAGAACAGTCTAGGGATACTAGAGTCTAGAGAGAGTTTTTTTAAATCATTTGTTTTTGGTTATTTAAAAAAAATACATAATTATATTACCTTTAATCTTCAATTTCTTCCGAAGGCCCACTTGTATAAGCATTTTATGAAAGAAACTAGCCTGCCCATACCGTCTACGGCGGCAGACACGTAACAAAGATGACACCAAAAATATCGCTTTCTAACAATGCAGCAATTTTTAGTGTTTGGAACAACATTGTCATTTCAATTCTGAAATTTTCCAATTCTGAAGTAGAAATTTTCTTCTATTCTACTCTTTTCTTTAAGTCGGTTCAGATTCAGTTTTCTTTTTAATTTTACATCCTTTATTGGGTCTGTGTCCTGATGCTTTGTATTTGCTGCCAAATTTGGCAAATCCGGCGGAAGCGTTGCGAAACGTTGCGAAGAGTGACACGGGTTTTATACTGTAGTAAGGATTTCCATTTGGAAACATTTGGGTTTGAACCGTTTTGAAACGGCACCCGTCATATGCACACATGTACCTATATATAGTATTCTTGCGCCCGTTGAGTTAATTCCCGTTTCTTTTCTCATTTTCTTTAAATAAAATCAACTTGCTTTTGCCTGAACTACATGGGCTTTTACCTATTTGTGCTGCTACTTATTACTAATTTGCTTATTTCTATTTTACAACTAACTACTACTACAAACTACATACTACTTATTGCTACTTGTGCTTCGCTCTATCTAATTCTGGCTACGCCACCTTACAGTATGTATGTATGCATATGATGTATATGCAAATTTGTATGTATGTGAATGTATACATACAGATACGTACATAATAACACGAGGCAGGTGAGTGTTTTCCTGTAAAGTCGCCGAAACCTTTTCAACTGGTACAATTCTCTCTTTAAGGTACGCCTTGGACTATAGTTATGTCCTTTATTAAGGACTATCAATAATGATTGAAAATTGCTCAATATTGCCTCAGTAATTATTCTACTTTGCACTGACTATTTTGGTAGTTATAATAATATGGTAGATCATTAAACAAGGGAACTCTGGTACACGCATTCACAGGGCAATGCGTCTATGCAGCAGCCAGCCTGAATTTAGGTAGGAATTTTTGTCATATCTGTATTTCGTCACGTAAACACGCGTTTAAAGAATGTACACATTCCACTTTCACATATTTCCATTTTTGCTCAACAACTCATTTTAAACGGTGCTACTGGCCACTTTTTATGGACACTAACAGT
Organism: Disparrhopalites patrizii; assembly: GCA_034698585.1. Taxonomy (NCBI): domain Eukaryota; kingdom Metazoa; phylum Arthropoda; class Collembola; order Symphypleona; family Sminthuridae; genus Disparrhopalites; species Disparrhopalites patrizii. The sequence goes on from JAQGBT010002308.1 coordinate 15,993, forward strand.
TCCTGTCCAGGGCTTGGATCGAGCGGCAATGTTCTCCAGGAGCTGCAACTCTGCCCTGAGGACGTACTTTCGCTGTGGTTACTTCGCTGGGGCGATTCCATTCGCTTGGGACAAAAATGGTCGGTCATTGGAGTGGCGAGGGAGACACCTGCAATTTTATTTGTGGAGGGTGACCATCTTGCAATTGTTCGTGAAATGCTTCCATCAATATTACATTGTTATAGAAGAGTCCAATCGGATAGGTAAATCTACTCCAGCTCTGGTCATTAAATTTACCTATCTCACGATCTTTGTCCTCGGCTTTATCTTCAACTACTTTCTCGATCAATCTCTCCAGGAGTTCCCGGTTTTCTACAATTTCTTTATGGCTTTTCCCCTTCACTTCAAATCGGGTGCGTCTTACAACTTTGATGAGGAGAAGTACGCTAGCACGTAACAAGGAATTACATCCGAAAAAATATGAATCGAAATTTGAATTATAATACCTTAGTTTTTCCTAATTATGACTACAAATTTTATTTCGGATATTTAAAATATAAATTCTAATTCCAATACAATTTCATTCAAATATTGAGACATATTAATTATATTCAAATACATTTCGAATATTTTTAAAAATTTGTCTGTCATTCACTGTGGTATAATTTGTAGCTTAAAATAACCATAAAAATCAATATGGAAAAGTATGAATTGACTCCGCAACTCTGATTTTGCAAAAAAACAATAATGCTTTTACGGACCAAATAGTTACTACTACTACCAAAGGAAAAAATAGTTACAATACCTGGATTTTGCAAAAAACTACTTGCCCGATGGCGGGAATTAACACCATAATGAAGGAATTTTTGAATACCAATAAAGTATCAGTATCGAAATCCAAATGTCAACTTTTGAATACGAATTTGAATTTCGGATGTATTTGTAATTATAAATTCCAATTAACATACTTGTCTGACAAAAATATAGATACTGATTCCGATTAAAATACTTAAAAATATTAATATAATCCCGATTAAAATACTGAAAATGAATATAATTCCGATTTGAATTCCAATACCGATTCGGATGTCATACCTTGTGTCATACCTTGGTACGTCATTACTTATTACCTGGATGTCTGTCTTATTGTTTCCAGGCCTAATAACCAAGCGCAGATTGTCCTGGATTCAGAAGCTGGAAAACAAAATGATCGAGAAATTTTGCCAAGCCCTCCCACTTTCCACTATCGCCTTTACAATCGCTTTCGTGAGTTTATTATTGACAGAACGGGACAGACACATTCGACCGTACTTCTGGCTTCCGGTTGAATACCAAAATAATGTGTCCTTCGTCCTGCTGGCCATCATGGAATCCTACATATTTCTGATATCCTGCTACGTCCTCCTCTTCTCCATGACCATCATGATCCTCTACACCTTCGTCCTTCTCCGGGTCGTCAAGGCCTTGAAGCCCAGCGCCTGGCAACATGTCCTCAAATTGCGACCGATCAACCCCTTCGCCAAAAGACTTCAAGTCCTGGAGAATTTGAGATTGTACAAACAAGTGTATCTCTTCAGCTCCATCGGACATCAGATTCTGGAGTCCACATTCTTCTCTCTTCTCCTCCTTTGCATCATTCTCTTCCACGTTCTCTGCGTGTACATTGCTGTGACGGCCCACGAACAGAGTTTACTTCTCACGATCGCCTGCGGCGTCTTTTCCGTTGCTTGGTATCCCTTTTTTGAATGCATTATCTTCCACCGAATGGGCGTCATTTTGGTCACTTCGACCTCACTCATCGCTTCGTGGCGGAATCAGTTCGGGATTTTGGAGCGACGCCGATTGAAATTCCCTTCCGTCTCCATCAAAGTGGGCGTCGTCATGACGAAGGAGAAGGCCTTGCTCATCATTTTGCTGGTGTCCAAGATAGTGAGGTCAATGCTCCTCGCTTTTTGACCCAGTAATGATGTTCTGACAATGTGGAATGTAGCTACATACATTCGACTCTGTCTATAAGGGCCTCCCTTATAACAGGTCTCACTTTATAACAGCAGCAAAATATGTTCCCCTCAAAAACTTTCTCCAATTGTTAGCATATAGAAATGTGTGTTTTCTACAACGGTTCTTCTCTATAATGGGGAAAATTTGCTACTTTATAGGGTGCTGTTACAGAGAAAGTCGACTGTATATTGCATACATGTATGTACATATGTTTTCGTAAGTATATAATGTAGCAAGTATGAGTTTAAATTTGACAGTAGTTACATAGGTATATATAATTACATATAACGATTAATATAACGTATACTTACATATAACGATTAATATAACGTATACTTACATATAACGATATTAATAATTATCGTTACAAGTCGTACCAAAATTTCTTCTACGCTCTAACACAATTAGAATTTCGATATGATCGTCGTCGCTGGTTCTTAAACAAATATCAAAGAACCATATAACTATTGCATATAGTTATAGCCTTCCGTGCAATTAATATGTTGTATCACAACAAAGTGTTCAGCAGAGATGAAAGAGTGTCTCCTTCAAAATGTACCTATTCTATGGAAAAAAATAAATTTTGGGAATTTTTAAAAACATTTGTTTTAGCCTGTATCCTTTGTAAAAGACGTAGAAAAAACCTACTTTGTATTTGCCCCGTTTTAACTTGATAGCAAATCATCAATATAAAGATTTGCTCTTGAACATTTTGAAACTATATATTTATGTAAGTATATCCTTCACGCAAATATGAATATGTATGTATATATGTGTGTATACATGCGGATTACGGATATGACCGCGTAATGATACGAAGCATTTATGTACGTGTTTACCTAAAAGCTACCGAAACTTGTTGGGGGTCTATGCTTTTCTCTTTCCCCCTTGGACTAATTAGTCGAATTCACCCCGTAATATAAGGACCTTCAATAATGATGGAGAATTGCTCAATTTTTTGCAGTAATTATTCTACGTTGGACTGACTATTTTGGTAGTTATAATAATATATGTATTGTATTTATAAAAGAAAGCAGGTAAAATACTGCAGTTATAACCAAAGTCATTTCATATAAGCTTTTTAAACGAAAACAAAACTATCAATGATTGCCACTAATCGTCAGTAGCTCTTCCCGAAAAGGTGTTGGTGTGTACATAAATGTACAAGGCATGGGTGTAAATTATGTACACGTGAGCCTAATTCCGTCTTCAACGTTTTTGCTCCCGAGTTCTTTTAAGGAGATGTGACGGCCCGTTTTTTCTGGATAAAAATAGTTCCTGTTCAGGGCTGCGATCGAGCTGCAATGTTTTCCAGGAGCTCCAACTCTGCCCTGATGACGTACTTTCGTTTGGGCTACTTCTCTGGAGCGATTCCCTTCGCCTGGAACAACAACGACCAGTCATTCCTGTGGAGAGGGAGACACCTACAATATTATTTCTGGAAGTTGGCCATCTTGTCATTGTTCCTGAAATGCTTCCACCAGTATTACATTGTTATGGAAGAGTCGCATCGGAAAGATAAGTCCGATGCAGCTGTTGTCCTTAAATTTGCCTACCTCAGCGTTTTCGTTCTCGGCTGCGTCTTCGACTCCTTTCTCTATCATTCTCTAAAGGAATTCCCGGTGTTCTACAATTTCTTCATGAGGTATCCGCTTCACTTCAAAGCAGGTCCGTCCCACGATATTGTTAAGGGGAACACGATAGCTTTATTAGCACGATATGACATCCGCATCTGTATTCGAATTCAAGTCGGAATTATATTAATATTTTTCAGTATTTTTATCGGAATTAGTACCCTTATTTTTGTCATAACAATATTTTAATTGGAATTTATAATTACAAACACATTCCAAATTTAAATTCTTATTCAAAAGTTGACATTTGGATTCCAATACTTTATTGGTCTTCAAAAATTCCTTCATTATGTTGCTAATTCCCGCCTTCGGGCAAGTTATTTTTTTTGCCAAATCAAGGTATTGTAACGATGATTTTTTTCAATTGGTAGTAATTTTACTATTTCGTCCGTAAAAGCATTGATTTTTGCAAAATCAGAGTGGCGGAGTCAATTCATCAGTTTGTGTATTGATTTTGCGTTTATTTTAAGCTCCGAATGATGTCAGATTGCATTAAAAATAACTTTTTAAAAGTATTCGAAAATAATTTGAATACGTATTCATATGCCTGAGTGTTTGAATAAAATTGTATTGGAATTAGAATTTATATTTTAGACATCCGAAATTTTTTGTATTCATAATTATGAAAAACACGTGTATTTTAATTCGAATTTTAATTAATATTTTTCATGCTTTGACTATTAGTACATCGGGGTTGTGTCTATTTATCGGGATTATCTCTTATGAATTACAGGGCTAATAACCAAGCGCAGATTGTCCTGGATCCAGAAGTTGGAAAACAAGATGATCGAGAAATTTTGCCAAGCCCTCACACCTGTTCTTATAACAGTTGTATTATTTTATGCCATGTTGGCCCTGAGAAGCCGAGACAGACACAATCGGCTCTTCTCCTGGATTCCTCTTCAACTCCAAAATCCCGTGACCTTCGTCCTACTGCTCCTCCTGGAATCTCATGCATTATGGATATCCTGCCACGTCATCTTCTTCTCCATGACCATCATGATCCTCTACACCTTCGTCCTTCTCCGGGTCGTGGAGGCCTTGAAGCCCAGTGCCTGGGATCATGTCCTCAAATTGCGCCCGATCAACCCCTTTGCCAAAAGACTTCAAGTCCTGGAGAATTTGAGACTGTACAAACAAGTGTATCTCTTCAGCTCCATCGGACATCAGATTCTGGCCTCCACATTTTTCTCCGTCCTTCTCCTGTGCATCATCATGTATCACGTCATCTGTGTTTATGTTGCTGTGACGGCCCACGAACAGAGCTTGCCTCTTGCCATCAGCTGTGGCATCTATTCCGTTTCTTGGTATCCCTTTTTTGAATGCATTATCTTCCACCGAATGGGCGTCATTTTGGTCACTTCGACCTCACTCATCGCTTCGTGGCGGAATCAGTTCGGGATTTTGGAGCGACGCCGATTGAAATTCCCTTCCGTCTCCATCAAAGTGGGCGTCGTCATGACGAAGGAGAAGGCCTTGCTCATCATTTTGCTGGTGTCCAAAATTGTGAGGTCAATGCTCCTCGCTTTTTGACCCAGTAATGATGTGCTGGACACGTGCCATTATATCGCAGATACATGTATGTTTAAATTGGTAAATAAAATAGCACGTACTTGCGTAAAATTTGAAAATAACTATTGGTGTGTAAATTCCTTTAATTATAGTTGAACATCCTAATTCCCGGTTTAAATAGCTATTTATAATTATAGTTGAAAGTCCAAATACAGCATTAAAAGCATTATAAGCATAATCAATTTAAAAAAGCATATTGACTTCAAACGGCATAACTGTCAAAGTAAAATTTCTGACTTTATAGCCGGTAGTAATACTTTTTTCGTTTGTTTTTGTTGTTAATTAATGCTTCTCAGGATTCCAGAAAATGAAAATTTGCTGCCACAAATTCTTTAAAATTTTCGATTTTTGACCATTTTACAATTTCAGGAGGCAAAAGTCTCATAATCTCCACGTTTGATAAAATTTTAAAAGCATAATGAATCTGTAAAAAGCATAATTTCTAAAAGCGTAAAAAGCATAATGAATCTGTAAAAAGCATAATTTCTAAAAGCGTAAAAAGCATAATCGAATGTGGAAAAAAGCATAATGCGGTTGTCCCAATACCTATTCTATTACCTATTAGTGCTATTATTACCTTTAGTGAAATTCGAGTGATAATTAGTTCAATTCACTCCGGATTATAAGCGCCATAATTATGACTGGAAATGGTCTATTTTTTCCACTAATCCTCTTACTTTGGGCCTGCTCTTTCGTTATTTATGATATAATAACGCACGGCAAGTAATTCGTCATTTGGTTGGATATAATAAAAATAATGCACGGCAAGTAATTACACCGCAAGTAAGTCCACTTCTCCACTTGGTCTCTATATGTACAACTCTCACCGTGAGTGCATACCTAATATAAATGTACATATTAGCCTGGCCTTTGGCCTAATGATTTGTCCAGCAGTCAGTTGGGCTAATATTTCCGGCTGGCCTTGTCTGGACTCCAGCATTGCTCCTATAAATCCACGTCAAGGCTAATCTTATAGTAAACTTCTATTTATCTCAGGCGAGGTCTCCAGGCATACATTCTTATGAGTTGCCGAACACAAGTGTCCCTCACTAACTCCAGTAGCATCTTATATAATTGATAAAATCTGGAACTACAAAGCTAACAAATGTTAGTGACAATTTTCCAGTTGTGGTTTCCACAAGCACGAGTCGCCGTTGCATTTAGAAAAAATGTAGTTGCATATCATATCAACGTAGCTGTTGCATAAAAAATAACCAAACTCTTGAGTTGAAGGTCAGCCAATTCCCTTTTCCCCACAGGCCAAGCCTTTCACTCCATTTCCAGCAGGCCAAGAGAATCAAAATTAACGCAGTGTCAGCTTGATATTTTAGGTCGCTTCTAGATCACAGCAGAAGAGGTGAAAGTCGACAACTCCGGAAAAAAACATCTTCAACATTTAAAAAATATTTACTCCACTTGTCGGTGATTATTAAAACTTCAAAAATGAGTTCAAGTGTACCAATTTACGTGGTGGAAGCCTTCACTTCGGGCGGCAATGAGCCTTACACGGGAAATCCCGCTGCAGTCTGCCTCCTTCAGTATGACGTTAGTGCATCATGTCTTGTATTCCTTTATATAACCTTTGATTAAATTTAAAATAGAACAACAAAGTGCTTAAAATAGTGTCAATCTATAATTAGTAAAATGATAATAAAGAGCCATTTAATTATTTTCCAAGTAAAAATGATGACGTGGTAAATTCTCTTTTTGAAGGATGACATTTCGGACGCGGAGAAACAGTCGATAGCAACGAACATGAATATAAGTGAGACAGCCTACGTGTCTTTCGGCTGGACCAGATCGGGTCAAAGTTCACCCACTTGGGACGAAAATGGCCCAACACCAGGCAATTCGACCATTCAACGAACAATTAGATGGTTCACGCCCTTGAGAGAAAGTCCTCTTTGCGGCCACGCCACATTGGCCTCTTCCAAGGCCATACTTACCTACTATTCGGATTTGACCGCCAAAACGGGCGCTGCCAGCGCGCCAATTGAGTGCATCGAATTTGAGTCCAAAGTCCGAGGGAAACTCATCGCATCAATTACGAACGATTCCCCGGGAGAAAGTGGGGACAGGAATGAGACAATAATTACTTTGGATTTCCCCTCGAACGACGGGGTCAACGTGGAATTGGAAGCCTCCTCCGATTGGCTGCCAGCTCTAGCCGAAACACTTCTGGGACCCTCATTCCCTCAGCCCTTGGAAGAAATCAAAGATCTGTCCTGGAACGGAGTGGAAAAAATCTTGCTATTCCAGCTGAAGTTAAATCCTGGGGAAAATCCCCAGGAAAAAATCAAGAGTGTACGTCCTAATTTTAAAGAATTGGTAGTGGCCAAAACGGGGCCTTTCCAGGTGGAATATTACATCGTCACTGTTAAGGGAGAAGGCTCAGAGGGGAAGCCCGATTTCTATTCTCGGGTATTTGTACCTTTCTTCGGGACCGACGAAGATCCCGTCACTGGGGCTGCCCACAGCATGCTGGGTCCTTATTGGACGAGGAAATTGGGGGTGGAAGGGCAAACTTTGTACGCGAGGCAACAATCCAAAAGGGGTGGTGATGTTCAATGTCGGGCGGATGGAAGCAGGGCGTTTTTGGGCGGGAAAGCCCGGGTATACATTCGAGGGTCTGTTATTCTTAAATGAGATTTTTATTATTGTTATAATAAAGAAATCTCCCGAAATTCTGTCTCCATTGTGCACTAATCAGCTCATCATTTTCGTTCCAGTCAGTTGGCTTTATATGCTTTATGACTAATTTCGTCGACTCTCACAATAACAGCTTTGGCTATATAAAAGCACTCTTGCTATAACAGCATCCTGGAATCCCCCCGAGAGCTTTAAATGTAAACAGCTCCTTCTATAACAGCACTTGCTATAACAACATTTTACTATAACAGTAGGATTTTTCCTTCCCCATAGGTCACATTTCTCTCACCATAGCAACATTTTCTTTCTATAACAGCATTCAGCCGTCATCAAGTACCCTTTAACATGAACGTTTTCTTTATAACAGCACTTGACCTTTTCAATAAAACAAATTTATTCCTTTATCAAGGAAAATTCAACATTTTTAGTAACATTGCGTAAATATTGATATATTTTATTAAATTATGAAGCCATTACCTGTCTTGATGGTGCAATTCATTGACGTGTGGAAAAAGTTCATTTTTATTCACAGCAAAATGCTGGCATATTTTCATTATTCTAGTCATTGACGAGGATTAGATTTGTCTTTTGGATCCCCAATGAGATTTACCTTAACGGTGAAATTGCAAAAAGGTTGCTCATTATTTTGCTACTGTTCAAAATAGTAAGGTTAATGCTCCAGGCTGTTTGACCCAGTTAGTAGTTTTCTGGAAACATTACTAATTACAACTACGAACTGATCTGATGAAATAAATATTTGACAAGACGAAAATTACAAACAAAATATTTTATTTTCGAAAACAAGAAGCTACCAATTAAAAATCGAATTCACCTCTGAATTTGCTTTGACTAACTGAAACATTCACATCTTCATGAATGGCGTTGACGAATGACAGCGACAAGGGTCCACACCTTGGGAAAAAAAAATTCCAGCCATATTATTGGGACCATTATAATTAAGTTTGACTGCCGATCTCACAATTACTCAGCGCATGTAATATCGTATTACTGCATGTAGTATAGTGGTGGGTATAGGGCCTCCATTTCCATTGCGCCTGCAAGGCACGACGCCCAGGGAGGTAACACGCCTCG
>JAQGBT010002309.1:0-24910 GCA_034698585.1 Disparrhopalites patrizii
ATTTTTCTGTATTTTAATAGGAATTATATTCATATTTTTCTGTATTTTAATAAGAATTAGTATCCATATTTTTGTCAGAAAAATATTTTAATTGGAATTTATAATTACAAACACATTCTAAATTCAAATTCGTATTCAAAAATTGAAATTTGAGTTCCGATACTTTATTGGCATTCAAAAATTCCTTTATTACGTTACCAATTCCCGCCTTCGGACAAGTTTGTTTTTTTACAAAATCAAGGTATTGTTGAGACAATTTTTTAAATTGGCAGTAATATAACAGCTTCGTCCGTAAAAGTATCGATTGTTGCAAAATCAGAGTTGCGGAGTCAATTTGTAATTTTGTGTATTGATTTTGCGTCTATTTGAACCTACAAATTATGCCGGATTGCATCACAAATAAATGTTTAAAAGTATTCTAAAAGTATTTGAATACGTATTCATATGTCTGAGTATTTGAATAAAATGGGATTGGAATTAGAATTTATATTTTAGATATCCGAAATTTAAATTTGTATTCACAATTAGGAAAAACAAGTATTTGAATTGCAATTTTAATTCGTATTTTTGGGATGTCATGCCTTGATCTGAATACATGTCCCTAAAGACATCACTTTACCGGATTAGAAATTCCACAATTCGGAGGGAAATAAAATTATTTTGAGGACTCCCTCAAGAGGATGAAATCGGGACTTACTTTCTGCGAGAACGGAAGTGAAGTCGGGTGCAACCAGGCTGTGGACATTCAGCTCCAAGAGGAGCCAAGCCACGTAGCTCAACGTGAGATTGACGAGATACTTGAGGAAATGAAGTGGCTGTGAAAGTTCAAAACAAATTGTTTACGGTTATTCTATCTCCCTCTCCAAATTTGTACAGTTTTTTTCCCAAGGCTTTCATGATGGGACTTTCCCCTTCCTCCGCCTTTCTCTCTGCTGAGAGAGAGAGAAAGGGGAAAAAACTTTCATCAACCACGGAAACACAGACGGAAAGGATCATGAATACATTTTATGGACCAAACTCTAATAATTTCTAGTGATAATGCTTTACCGTAGCCAAGATATTTGCAAAGTTGTGCCTCGACACTTGGTGCAAACAAGTGGCTTGGAAATCCACCACTCGCACCGGCTTGTAGATCTCCGATTTCACCATCATTTCCATCACCATCCCGTCCACGTCACCAAAGAATTTACCTGCTCAAACAAGACCACAAATATCCATTTTACATTTCATCTAGACACAAAATTGGTTTCTTGTACTGTGAAACACTTTTTTTTGTAAATTAAATTATAAATTAAATTACAAATTAAATTATAAATTAAATTACAAATTAAATTATAAATTAAATTACAAATTAAATTATAAATTACCGTGATCCTTTTCATTTTCCGAGATTAGTACGTAGCCGTTGTCATCCAGTACGTAGCAATTCAAGGTGCCGGAATCACAAGTTTTATTGTGACAATTGCTTCCTTGCTGGCACTGGAATTTTTGTAAAAATAAATAAATTATTTGCCACGTATAAAATGAATTATGTTGGGAAACAATGATAAAAAACCAAGGTATGACATCCGAAAAATATGAATTAAAATTCGAATTAAAATACTTGTTTTTCCTAATTATGAATACAAATTTAAATTTCGGATATCTAAAAAATATAAATTCTAATTCCAATCCAATTTTATTCAAATACTCAGACATATGAATACGTATTCAAAATTCAAATACTATTTTCGAATATGTACTTTTTAAAAATTTATTTGTAAATTCAGTGTGGCATAATTTGTAGGTTCAAATAAACGCAAAATCAATGCACAAAATTATAAATTGACTCCCCAACTCCGATTTTGCAAAAATCGATACTTTTACGGACGAAACTATTATATTACTGCCAATTGAAAAAATTATCGCAACAATGACTTGATTTTGCACAAAAAAAACTTGTCCGAAAACGGGAATTAGTAACGTAATAAAGGAATTTTTGAGTGCCAATAAAGTATCGGAATCCAAAAGTCAACTTTGGAATACGAATTTGAACGAATGTATTTGTAATTATAAATTCCAACTAAAATATTTTGCTGACAAAAATATGGATACTAATTCCGATTAAAATACAGAAAAATATGAATATAATTCCGACTAAAATACTGAAAAATAAGAATATAAATTCCGATTTGAATTCCAATACGGATTCGGATGTCACACTTTGAATTAAAAACCAAGTAAAATGTGTGAATTCCTGGGACTTACTCTTGAGGTAGTTTCAAAAAACTTCTCTCTCCATTTGGTGTGGTCAAATTGAATGCCGGTGACGGCGACGGGGGCAAAGTGGCCTTTATGATCCACGAAGATGGCCCTCGTGGCGGTGACTGTGACCAAGTTGTCCGTCCTCGTCCCGGCATCGAAGGGGATGGAGTAGACGAAGCTGTCACTGTCCACGTACCAGCGCTCCACCGCCCGCTTGTACCACACCTCGTCAATGGCACGAATATTATTGTCTTCGAATTTCCTACAAAAATAAACAATTCCAAAAATCATTTAAAAACTCTCGAAATTAGTCTCCAATTTTGGTTGAATGTGTCACGTACACATCTGATGTGGAAAGAGGTCGATCTTTGTCAAGTGGTCCGATCCAACGAGTGAGTCCGCTCCTAGTCGCGATGAAGGCCATGTGAACTCCATACATTTTTATGAACTCACTGTGGCACGCAAAGACACAAAGAACCACAAAAAATGGTACCAGTTAACCCGGAGATAATTTTTCCATAGACAATTCCACCATAAAAATCCAAAAAATCCACCAAAGGCCGTGCATGAGAGTGCAATCGTTCACAATTAATTTGCAATAATTATTAGATTAAATATGAGTTCATCAAATAAAATTGTGTATCAAATTAAATTAATTATCCAACAAAAGTATTCAATTAATTTCGAATTATCAAAAGTATTCAATTAATTTCGAATTATCAAAAGTATTCAATTAATTTCGAATTATTCCATGGAGTAGCGTGCGCAGGTGAAAAAAAAGGAAATGTTAAAAAATTAAGAATCCAGAGCAGCATTATTATTATTCCGAGCATGAAAGCAGCAATTCCACCCGAAGAGTTGGCATTAATGCAGCAGGACAGAATAAGGAAAGATGTTAATAAAGAGAAGATACATTTCTTGATGGAAGAAAATTTTACTGGAAGATAAACGACTTTAAATTATTAATTAATTTTTGAATTTGTTTGAATAAAAAACTGGGGATTTGAAATTTGAAAGTGAAAGTGCAGTGGGAGGGATGGGGAGGATTACCTGGGCACCAATGCCAACAGAATGGAAAGCGAGCTTTAATGGAAGCGTGCGGAGGGAAGTCACACTCATTAATATTTTATTCATTAGTGAAATGCATTACTCAAAAAAACCCAATCCGAATAATAATGCTCATTTCTCCTTGTGCGAGACATGGAAGCTCCATACGAACTTTGGGGCACAAAGAGGTGTAGATGGATGTAAAAGGGACTTTAGACGTGAGTCCCGGGCCAAATCCCATTATTTCATGATCATTTTTGGATTCATTAAAAAGGGATGAGGAGGAATTAGTGGAGGATTATTCATAACATGTATACGTACATATTTCATACTTATGTATCTAGATGTGCATTCATTACTTGTGAGCCTTCTGAAAACTACATGATTAAAAACGTGCCAGGAGAGAATCATGATGATAATAATAGAGAAAAAGCATTAAGTGAACTTCATTAAAATGTGATTTCCCATGTCAAAAGTTGGCAGTGGAAATCTTTTCCTTTGTACACCAAAATTTCCATATCTTTTTTTGGGGTGAAATTACAGAATTCAAAGCCTTACTTGGGGTTGTCTTTGTCGAATTTCCATAACTTCTCCTCGGAGAACACTTCCGTGACGTTTGCGTCAAAGACCAAACTCTGAACCAGATCTCTGTCGCCTGGAAACAAATTGAAAGGGTCACAAAATAAATTCATTTTTTTAATAAATTCAAATTTCCCACCATGAACATATTTTGACTGGAAAATAATGGGAAAAAATGTGTCTTTTTTTAAATTTCAAAAACTTACAGAAATAAACGGGGTTTGTGATGGGCTCTTGTTTGTGGATGTTCTTCCACTTCCAGGAGCTGGAAAAGGAGGAATTGCGCATCTGGTCGAGGAAGTCAAAGAGTAAATTCTCCTTGGCGAACGTCCCCTGATGCTTCTCTGTTCCATCCGGCGTCCGGACATACTCGCAGTAGGTCCAATCCGGGTGCAATTTCCACCTCCGGGAAAAGCCGGGCTTTTGGACGTCGAAGAGCCGCTTCACGTCAATCGTCCCGTCCCGGATCATCCGAGTCACGTCGATGACCCCCTTGAACCGATACATGTTCTGCGGCACCGAGATCGCCAGGGAATAGCTCGAGTTGGCCATCTTCCGGTATTCGTACTTCTGCGTCCGATTTGCCACGCGTTTCTACACGTACAATCATTTCCCAGTTAACACGCAATTAAATAGGGGGGCAACGATTCCATTATGAATCTAGAGTCTAGAGTACGAATTAGCGAGTATCAAGTTCCATAACAAGTTCAACTTCAAATTCTAATATTTCATCTAGAAAGTAATCAAAATTATTAGTTGCTATTTCATTCGAAACTATAGTTTAAATCAACTTGAAATTGGTATAGATTGGAACTTTGTTTTTCAACTGATTTTCTAGTTTTCTTCAAGTACTCATTAACCGTTTCAAGTACGAGTTCCAGTTCGGATTGAAAGTGAAGTACTCAATAAGGAACTCTAATTATGAATCGGATTTTTCGATTCAATTCAAATACTTGCAAATTTGATTCGATTCCACACCGTGAATCCAATCAAATGAATAAATTCAAAACGTAAATTGGATCAGAACATTTAACTGAAATTCCATTCATTGGATCCATTATTTAATACAAAATTTTTGGATATTCTTCCAAAGTAGAGCAATAGTCATCAAAATATTGGAGCAAATTTAAATGAACGGTAAATATTGGGCGCGTTGAAAAACTCGCAGATACGGCAGATTTCTGGATTGCCCGCTATGTTAAAGGATAGCAGGAATTCTAGAAAACTGGGAAATCTGGGAGTTTTTCGACGCACCCATTATATCAAGGTTAATTGCATTTATTTGAAGTGGCAGAATATTAGACTCAATTATATGCTTAAAATTTGCAAAAAGCGAAAAAATGTGTCACAGTAATATATTATTTAGATCCTTTGAATCTTGATTCGATTCAATCCATGGCCTGAATCCAACCGAATCCAATCATTTGTATCATGAATTGGATGGAATTGCAAAGGGTCCGATTCGGGCTTTGAAACGAATCGAACTAGAAATAGATCAAATCGGATCCTTGCCACCCCCTACAATTAAACCTATCCGCCCCGTACTTTTTGTGTACAGAAAGAGGCTTTGCATGTAATTATTGGGATACAGGGACGGATTTAGTCCAAACATTGGACGTTAATCAGGAAAGTATTGATTCAGAATTACTCTAAGGCCTGGGAATGTCAGTTCTCGGAAGGTGATTATGCCTAGAAAGGAGAGGGGAAAGGGAAAGAAAAATAATTATAGTCTCTCACGAAATTATCTTGATGAACCCGAATGCGAAGATTCCGATGGCCCGCCACTTGATCCACCATATCCTTGCGCATCTACACAGTCAAAGATAGAGCCCATAACCATCAAATCCAATTACGGCACTCCCACACACAAAGCAGAGAGAATGCCATCAGAAGAGGATCCAATAATCCTCCGAGAGAGGACCAGGGCAGAAATCCGGCTAGGAAAGGGATTTATCTCATTTACCTCGTACAGCCCCGTGTCATTATTCCGGAAGCAAGTGTCGTTATCCATGAGCTCGATTTCCATCATGTCAATCGCGTTGTAATTTGGCTTGAGAATGTCATCAGGGAGCTGTTTCCACCAAACAAGGGCCTTAGTACTTCCCTCAAAGCTTTTCCTTATTTTTAAACAATATCCTAACCTTCTCTTTTATAAGAGACTTCTCTCTTACAAGAGATTTTACTTATAGATATATCCCCTACAAAATCTACTCTTTCCTTCTTTTCTGCATTTTTTTTAGAATTTCTTTTTAGACTGTTTTTAGAATACTCTTCACGGGATTTTTTTTAGTATTGTAAAAGAGAGGAAAGTTTTGTCTTGGACGGGTTTTTTCTCTTCTTTTTTTATTTTATTTTTTTCTCTTCTCCTCCTCCCACTTGCCATGAGCTTCCCGCGTCTGCTTTTGATATCTCAACCCCCTCATTGCCTCCTCTGATATTAAACCCTTTTTTTGTGGATCTGCTAGACAAATCAATATCTGGAGAGAGAAAGAGAGAGTGAGAGAGAGAGAGAGAGAGAGAGAGAGAGAGAGAGAAAGAGAAAGGTACTCACAACAGGTCTCCAGTCGGGATGGAAGATAATGTGTCCATTATTGGTAACAGCAAAGGCATAGCCATTGACTCCCAGCTTGAAGGGTGATGTCATCCTGATGATTTCCTTGATGGGAATGTCAGTTCCCATCACTCCCAGGAAATTTGCGATCCGTTTCTAAGTTTAAAGGCACGGGGACAAGAGACGATGGAGCACAATACGAAAGAAAGAAAAGAAAACAAGAAGGATTTCCCTTTTTTAGTCATTTTTTCATTTCATTAATTTTATCTTGATCACTCAACTTCTCAGATTTTTCTGAGGAGAGATCAATTATGACATTTAGAACGAATTACAAAAAAAAAACACACACGCACACACAAAACAACCATTACAGGCGCACACTGTCCAATGGAAAGAGAGAAAGTGAGAGAAAGAGAGACAGAAGCGATTACGACGTCAATTTTTTGGGACTTATTTACAATAAAGGCTCAATAAAAACGGAAGAAACACGAGCACAGTTCAGCCTCAAAATTAATAGCCACCCATTCAGTTGCAAGGCAAAATGATGACATTCCGACTCCCTCATATCCATATTTTGTCCCAAATTCTTTTTAAAAACATTGTAGAAACTGGAAGTTCAATTTTAAATTCAAGTTAATTTTAAATTTAAGTTAATTTTAAATTCAAGTTAATTTTAAATTCAAGTTAACTTTAAATTTAAGTTAATTTTAAATTTAAGTTAATTTTAAATTCAAGTTAATTTTAAATTCAAGTTAATTTTAAATTCAAGTTAATTTTAAATTCAATTTAATTTTCAACGCATTGAAATTAGTCGTTCAAAATACGTACAACAAAACGAGTGAAAGCAGCCATTGAGTGCTCGGTGAAGGGAAAGAAAACAATTTTTGCTGGATTTATTTTTTGATTGGGCAAGTGAAAGGACAAACATACAACCTGGGAAGCAAGTTGTCCGATTTTGTCTTGTATTAACTTCGATAACATCGAACAGAGCAATAGAATTGAACAGAGGAATTGAATAGGCAAATAGTTGAGCGGCAGGACAATCCAAATTGGCGAAATTATACAGGATTTTAGTGTAATTTTAAATTACCAAAAAAATGTAGATACAGCTACCAGCTTCGTGTATGAGCAAAAAGTGGTTAGAAATTCAACTTTCTACGTAAAGTGAAGGGGCGTGGAATTTTGAAATGAAAATTACGTTAATGTGGCAGGCATTAGATTACACAAGGAGTGGTTTTGAGAAAGAAGTTAAACGGGAAATCAAGGCTAGAAGTGACATTTTAGATTGTAATTAAGAATCATACTGATTATTTGTGTTACTCGAATTACTTCATCCATAGATTTATAAGAAGACAGAGAGAGAGAGAGAGAGAAGAAGAAGAAGAGGTGGGAAATTAAACAACGTTACTCGATTAGATCACTGCAAACTCCATTAAAATGCTTTACATCATTACAGGTTGGTTATTATTAACTTTCCAAACAAAGTGTTTTTTTTACGAGTTACCAAACAGTACATACTCTGTTCAGGTTCAAATATTAGTATTAGAATAAGAGCATTATTTCCCATTGGTTGATGTTGTGAATGAGAAAAAAACGGAAAATATAGTTAGTGGATAATTACGGAAAAGAAAGAGTGAGAAGAGAGTAAATGAAACCATTTCATGTATCAAATATATAGAATAAAAATATAGAATTAATGGTGGTAGTGTGTTGGAAGAAGAGAAAGAAGAAAAAAGTGTTTTCAAAAATATCCTTTAATTTTATATTGTAATTACTTTTTTTTTTTCAAGAAAAAAAATGGGAAAAAAAGAGAAAAACTATTATGAAATAAAGGAATTATGGTTGTCCATTTTTACAGACCTGCTCAAATGTCCCCACTGTTAAGGAATCGTTCACTTTCACTTTCAGTTCATGTGTCTGAAAAAAAGTTTGGAGGAAAACCGTAAGTCAAGCCCAAATTTGTACGAAAAAAAAAAGAAAATCACCAGAATTTTTCTTCTCCAAAGCATCTCTTCAATTTTTTATTCTTATTTATCTGGTACTAAATCCATTCCTTATCAGAGATGATTTGGAGCTCCCATGTGTTTTTTATTCATCGAAAATGTCTTGGATTAATCACCAGAATTAAAATAATAATTTCCTATTCTGCCCCAGACATTTTCCAAGAGGTCCCGTTTTCTAATTATTTTTTTTTGTTTTCTTTTTCGTAGGAAATATCTGCAATGGAAAAAAGATTCTTAAAGGACATTAATGAGGATTGGTGCTGTAATTAGGATAGTGAACAAATCCATTTTTGGGATTGTTGCCTACACGAACGTTGCCGGAGTTATTGGACGATCCTCTTATGAAAGCTTGGAATGAATTGATTGGAGAAAGTAGAAGAAAATAAAAGTTGGGATAGGAAAACGTTATTAATTCCAGAGGGATCAAGGAGAAATAATAAAGAGAAAGTGTTTGCTAGATGCTTTTGAAAATAGAGAGAGACAGAGAGCTGACATTGACAAACCAAAATGCCAAGGCACCAGTGACCACGACGTTGACCAACAATGAACCACGAAAAAGGAGAGCGAGTAATAACAGCACGTACAATTTTTAACAAAATGATAAATTAAATGGAAGGAGAATGTAAGGGGAAAGCTTCTTGGTGAAAATTGTACAAAATTTCCTTTAGAGGTAGAATTATACAAAGATTTGAAAATTACGAAAAGTGATATTTATGTACACGTTTAGTTACAGAGAGAATTTAATTTTTGGAGCAATAAATATGGAATAAATGAGATAAATGAAATAAATACAATAAATACGGAATAAATGAAATAAATAAAACAAACATGGAATAAATGAAATAAATATAGAATAAATGAAATAAACATGGGATAAAAGAAATAAATGAAATAAATATAGAATAAATGAAATAAACATGGGATAAAAGAAATAAATGAAATAAATATAGAATAAATTAAATAAGTATGGAATAAAAGAAATAAATATAGAATAAATGAAATAAATTTGGGATAAATGAAATAAATACGGGATAAAAGAAATAAAAATGGAATAAGCCATAATCCATGTACTTATTTCTTACACAAGGAAGTAAACGTAAAAATACGAATAATAATACGGAGAAAGTTTGGAAATGATAAAAAAAAGAGAGAAAGAGAGAAAGAGGCGGCGCGGGGAGCGAAGGCATCATAAATTATACACCGAAAAAGGAAAGAGAGAGATAGAGAGATAAATAAAGGCGTAGAGAAAGGCAGAAATACACAGTAAAAGAGTTTTACTTGTACAACAACGAGATGAATAAGAAAAGTCTAAATATGTATAATAATCGGTTAAGTGTTACTTGTTCATTAGAATCCCTTACGGTCGTGTTTCGTAAGTCGAAGACGGGATAGGACACGGACACCATGAAGTTGAACGTCGGTGGCTTCGGCCATTTCACTCTATTCGCCTACAAAAAGTTGCCATTCATCCCAAAACATTCCTCCATTAGAATCCAACATCAACATTATGGTTCATCCATGTAATTAAATCCTAAATAGTAGTAGTAATCATAAGTAAATGTATGGTATTAATCATAATATTATAGTATGTGTTTTTCTCAAAAAGAAAAAAAAGAAATCAAGACAGAAAAATCATTCCACACGTTTTTTAGAAATTAATTTCGATGAGTAAATCAAAGTAAATTAAAATGTTTTTTTGAAAAGAAATTCCACACAATTTCATTTGCACACACATCAAGACACCAAAAGAACTCACAATTAACGTGCATCCAAATATTGTTCTCACTACCAATTATTATTATTTTTATTGTCTCATGCACATTCCCAAAGCGTTGCAGCATGCATTTTTTCGGCATTGCAGACATTGACATGCTATTTGAAAAAGAAAAAAGAAAATTTGAAAAAAATGGCTCACAAAAGAAAACCATGGTACTTTTTCGGGGTTTTCTTTGTCACTGATTATATTCAGCTTTGTTTTCGTAATTGGCAGCCAAAGAGAGAGAATAGAGAGAGAGAAAGGATCATGCAACATTCCACAAATACATGCAAATAAATATGTCTTGGCCCTATTCTGTCAATGTATGTCTTTTTTTTTCATTTTAATCGTAGAAGAGCAACATTAAATTATTTATGTGTAAAATTCTTAGTTTTGAAGGGTTTTGTTGTGGAGGAAAAAATTAGAAATGTATTCATCCCATCAAATTGACTCTAAAAGTCCTACAAACTGCGTTGAACTGACGAGTATTTACAAACAGAAATCAGTACATTTAGATCTAATTATGAACTCAATCTCATCTAAATCTATATCATCTAATACTTGGCGATTTTATTTTGGATTTTCAAACACTTTTTCAAATTTTCAGAATTTTTTTCACGTCTGGAGTTCATTTTTTGTCTAATATTTTGCAATTTCCTTCAATTTTTTATCTACAACTTGGTTATTTTCAAAGAGTTTTTGAAAATTTCCTGACGTTCCTTCCCCCCTGAATTTTGATTGGAAAATGTTTTCCTGAGAATGGCAAAAAGGGGAATTGTGGCACATAATTTCCCGGGCTTCCCACGGCCGTTTGTGGTTTTTGGGAATGTATTTTCTTTTGGGGGTAATTCCCTAATAATAGCCACACTTTGGAACACGACCTGGAATGGGATCGCTTTCTATTTCACATTCCCTCTAGGAAAAACTATTATTTGAAAGTCTTCTCGTTACCATCAGAAACATCATCAGCATTGAAGATCTCATTGGAAAGTGAACATGAAAACTTTTTCTTTTGGTTATGTATGTATTAGTATAGAATATATATCGTATATACATAAGAGCTAAAAAAGAGGGAAATGATTTTCTCTATCGATTCATCATTGAAATCAATAGCAAGAAAGTTTTGGAAAGTGAGAGAGAGAGAGAGAGAGAAAGAGAGAGAGAAGATATATATAGAGAAAGAGAAAGTCGTGAGAAAGAGAAAAAAAACTTTCTTTTCCAGGCTTTTCTTTGTTGGAGATTGAGCATGACATGTACATATTTGCCTTTCAGACCTCGGCGTATCTCTCATCTCAAGAAAAAAAGAGCAAGTATAAACTTTACCTTTTCCGTTTTTTTTCCTTCCTAAAATATATTTTCCCTTCTGCTATTTTGTGCCCTTTTTGATTTGGTACAATTATATACTATGGGGGAATTTTTCGACCTGTTATTATGATAGTTGCTCACACTTGAGAGAGAAGCTTTTCTTTCAGTTCAACTGTTTTTATTTAGTTTTTTTTTTGTTTCGTTGAAACAAAAAATAAAAAAGAGAAAGAGAGCTTTTTTTGGCATTTGTTTTGTTTTTTTGTAAATATAAGAAAAAACACCGATTAAAAAATGCACACTTGAAAGTTGACAAGAAAAAAGAGGAGATAATGAGAACCAAAGAGAGAGACTTGTCAATAATCACAACACTTTGGATATTGGAATAATTTGGAAAATAAAAAATAATGAGAACCAAAAAAACATCGAAAAAAATGTTATTATATTAGGCATTTTGTTTGTTTGTTTTTTTTTTTTGAGGAGGAATTTTGCACCTTTTTTTCGGGAGCAAAATCCTCCTAGAGAAAAAATTGAAAAAATTTTCCTTTCTTGATGGACGTAAAAAGTAGAACATCAACAATCATAGTAACAATAATAAATGTATAATAATAATAATAAATGATTAAATATCATGTTTTTTTTGCTATACATTATATAAGATATCTGTAGGCTGATTTTTTTTTGTGTTTTGTTTAGTAGTGATGGGGGTTACCTCTTTCTTTTCGAATTTGGAATGCTTCTGCATTCTCATGACAAGTTTCTTTGAAGAGATAGGTTCAGCTCGTGGTTGGAGAAGTTCACCATCTTTTTCATAATATTTCTAAGTATAACAGTTGATCTGATATCAATAAACCTTTTCTCCGCTCAAAACAAAAGAACCAAAACATTATAGTAGAGAGTCTGCATAGAGCAGGAATATTCAATTTAGCAAAAAAGACAGAAAACAAAAAATATAATCCAACATTTTACACAATTAAACAACATTATCATCATCATTATTATCATCATGTATCACAGGATTTTTTTTCCCAGAGGGTCATATACTAGGGGCATTTCCTCAGACAATAAATCATAAAAATCCCTCATCTTAAAAGAGAATTAATTTCTTTTGCATTAAAAAAATATAGAGAGAGAAAATATTGCAGTAATATGTATAGTGAAGAACTACGGCTAAGAACAAGGATATCGAGAGAACAAGGACATTTTCCAAAGAAGGTAATTAGAAACAAACTAAAGGACTAAATTTTTTAATCTGACTCGTTTCTTTTTACGAAAACAAAAACAAAAACTGTTGAAAAATGGTGTTCACTTGTACACAGAAAGGATCGGAGAAAAAAACGGGATTTCATTGTTGTTCTTGTCTTCTAAGGTGATGTGAGTTTTCAACTAAAATATTGGCTACTAACATGTCACAAATTGTGTGTATTCTTTCGTGTGTCCAGAGAAAGAGAGAGAAAGAGAAAGTGCTGGCAATAGAGTTTTTTCAGTTTTTAAATAGAGAAATTATCAACGGAAATGAAATTTGTAGATTTTTTTTAGAAAGGAAATTAGTAATTATAAAAATAATATTGGAACCTTTGAAAACTAAATTGGAATGTTTACAAATTAAAATGGATCTTTAAACATTAAAACGGATCTTTAAAAATTAAATTGGATCTTTAAAAATTAAATTGGAATTTTTTAGAAATCAAATTTAAAATTTTGGACATTTTAATAAAATGCCTTGCCCCATTTTTGCACTAAAAATATCTCTGGGTTGTATTTTTTTTTTATCTCGGAAAAATTGAAACGGGAACATTGTATCCATTTGGTCTGACATATATTGATATTAAATATACTAAAAAATGAAATTTTTTGGTAACTACTTTTACTATTAATAATGATTGTACAATATTTATTTGTAAAAAAACAACAGAAAGTTAATGGATTTCAAAGTTATACATTTAATAAAAAAGGAGATTCCAAATTTGTAGATAAGAAAGTACTTTCAAATATTCCAAAATATTCAACGAACAAAAATAAACATGAGAGCAACTTTGTATATAGATTTTAAGTACCAATAAATTACTGTATTTTTACGGTGTCAAAAATAGTAAAAAGAATATTACCATCTCAATAATTTACGTTCTTGAAAGGTACTAATAATCTTTTTTATGACAATGAAAATAAAAAAAAAAGTGAAAGGATTCGTATAAGGGCATATTTTCGTGATTTTTTTTCCAAAATAAAAAAATATAGTGTATGCAGTATAATTACTTATAAGTAAATAGTAAAAAAAAAAATATTATAGTCTTGACTTTTTTAAATTTTGTTGCTAAAAAAAATTGTGTTAGTTTTTGCTCACTAAGTTAATGCGAGATTGTTCTGCATCTTTCGCGAGGATTTGTTCGCTGGTGACATTGAAAGCGCCGAAATCGAGAAATTCTTTAACACGAAGCCGGGACACTCGAGGGTTCTTTCTGCCCGGATCATCCGTAAAGTTATACAACTCCTCACTCTTTGACTGATAATCTCGGATGAATTTCTTGTACCGCTCTGACCTCACTTTTTGTTTCCCACGAATTCGTCGATCCCACTTCCAATCCGACTCCCCCACATCCTGAGACAATACAATCCGCAAACATTCCCCACAATGACACACATCTTTTTTTTTTTACACATTTCCTATTCAGTCCTTTCATCATATTTATCCTTTCAAAAATCCGTGCATTTTTTGTGCATGTTTGTGCAGCTGGAAAACAAAATCATCTCGAAATTCGAAAGGGTCAGCAGGAGAGAGTGGAATTTCAACATTTATTGTATCGGGAAGCCATTTTGAAATGAAAAAAATCCCATTAAAAGTAGGAGAAAGGAATACTGGAGGGGGAAGGACAAAAAAAAGAGAAAGCCTCAGGTTTTTCACGTAATAAAAAGTAAAGGATGAGAGGATAAACGACGACATTGATAACGGGGGAGACACATGTATGGAATCAGGATAGGGAAAAAAGATCTCCGAAAAGGAGAGAGCGAAAGAGAGGAAGGACAGAGGGAAATCGAGAGAAAGCAGGAGAAAGAGGGAGCTCGACTGAAAGGAGGAGAAAGAGGGAAATCGAGAGGAAGGAAAAAGAGGGAACTCGAGAGAAAGGAGGAGAAAGAGGGAAATCGAGAGAAAGGAAAAAGAGGGAACTCGAGAGAAAGGTGGAGAAAGAGGGAAATCGAGAGGAAGGAAAAAGAGGGAAATGGAGAGAAAGGGAGAGAAAGAGAGAATATAAATAAAGGGAATACGAGCGGAATAAAAGGGCGGAATTCCCCGTATCGATCACCTCACACAATGAAGGTTGATCAATAAATTTTCAGTAAACTGACAATTTCTCTCTCAAGCATTTTTTTTTTGGTTTCATTTCAACATTTGTTCGCATCGCTCTCCAAAAAAAACTGTTTGAGGATTACACAAAGAAAGATGGAAAAAAAGACATTATCGAAGAAGGGAAAAGAGAGAATCAAAAAGATCTGGCAAAGGTGCCTTTTTGCATGTATTGTGGGTTTTTTTTAGTTAAGATTAGAGATTAGACCATATCAAAGAAATTAGACATCAAAGACACTCCATTTCCCCATCCAACAGAATGTTAGTTGAAAAACTCAATTGGAAGTAAATGGAAATGTTTTAGTAATTGTAAGAAAGGTCCCTGAATTGTCTCCAGAAATGTTAGTGTCAGAAGGTAAAAAAGGGACGCTTTTTGTATGATTTCCAATGTAACTGTAGTAAAAGCATGGATTTGAGATGGTAAAAAAAATGTCAGTAGTTATTTCGAAGAGTCATCATGTCAAAGAGTAATTGAGCATTGATTTTTGAAAATAAAAATTATAATTCCAAAAAAAAAATCTGGCGTTAGTTTAAAAAAATGTGGCTACACACAGGAGAAAATTGACTACCTTAAACTCTGCCGTCCACAAGTACCTCAATCGGATCACCTAATGTGTTCACATAGGTTTGTCATGTTTTAATTGTATTGATTTTTAGTTTTTACAATATCATTCGATAAAAAAAATTGTGCCCCCCAAAAAAATCACCTACACTATTATTATGTATAATTTCATATTAATTAAAATAGTAGTATTATTAACAAACTACCTGAAATCTCTAAGACTCTAAGACAAACTGTCTATAAATAAGGACTATAATTATACTACGTACACTCTAACTGGAGGATTTGTCTAGTACCATCATGTCATTAGGAAACCCACGGCAAAAGATCTACTGTAAAATATGTATGTAATTTATACAAAGGAATGTCAAGAGAAAGATGTGAGAGAAGACAAGGAATAAAAAAAATGAGTCTATTTACCATATTATCTCATATGATTAATCGTAATTACATACAAAAAAGGTCAAAGTTTTTAGTCATACATAAATGTAAAAAAAAAAGGGACTGTCACACCAAGTCTTTGTCTGAGAGAATCTACGATTTATGTAGTATAAAAAAAAACGTGTAGACTTAATTTAATTAGATTACAAAATATATTTGAATTTCTTTGGAGTTTCGTTGCAGTCAACAATTACAGTATTACCTCATCGGAATAAAATTTCTGCAACGGTACCAGTTCGAATTCGGACCATTCACTAAATTCATCAAAATATTTGCCTGGTGTTGGGACCATTACCAAGGGAGCTCCTGTCTCGCCCGTCCTATACAACTACATTTTCAGCTTCCTTTAAAATCACACTTACAAAAGATGCTACATCCTTTTAGATTTCTTACAAAATAACCATTCATTTTTATATGCAAAAAAAAAAACTCCCTCAAATGCCCATTTCCACTTAAGCCTACGTAATATTTATCATGTTCATATTAAGCATAAAAACCCGGGGAATTAGCTTAAGCCCAACCGCGATTTACCACGGTGCCCCGGGATTTTCTACCGGGATATTTACCGGAACCGAGGAAAGTGGTAAATATAAATTAATGGTAATTACCAAAGTTAGCAAATAATATTTTTTTAGTTTATCTTCCAAAATTACAAAAACAATGGTGCAGATATGAGTGAAACAAGCATATGTACATGATATAGAAAAGATACAAAAATACAAAGATACAAAAATACGAAGATACAAAAATACGAAGCTAGGAAAATACAAAGACACAAAAATACGAAGCTAGGAAAATACAAAGACACAAAAATACAAAAAAAAAATCCCCAGTTTTGTCTCAAGACAAGAAGTGTGTGCCATTTCCCTGGTTGAAAGAGGGAAGCCAGTGCAGCGAAGCAAGTGAGACCTTCATACAGAGAAGTTCCTTCGCCAATAGTGGCTGGTTTCTATTTTTTTCTATTTTTTTTGTTTTTCAAGATGTGTAGATGAGAAGAAAAGACTGTGGCTTTGGCTCTGTGTATTAGGAAATGATACAATAAAAAAGAACTGACTGACTGCTCCCATGGAAATGGGGAATCATTGGAGTTGAATGAACACCCTGAGCATCCGTCCTTTCTCCCATTATTAATGCTACAATATAGGGAGAAGATCCCAGAAGAAAACAAAGGGAGAACGGACAGAGAGATAGAGAGAAAGAGAGAGAGAGAGAAAGAAAGAATACTATCCCCCGAAAAATAGAGGGAAACTTGTGGAGAGGAAACATTTTTTTGGTGGTGTTTTTCGGAGTCAGCACCTGACTATCTGTATATGTGGTTCAGATTTCCCTTATGCCCCCTTGAGAAAAGTTTCAAGGTAAAAGCTCTTTCAGGCCACAAGTTAAACGTTCCATCCTGTGACTCTCCCCGTGAAAAAAAAAGTCTTTACAGTGTGGATGGGGTCGGTGGTGAAAAACTTTTCTTCTCTCTCTCTCTCTCTCTCTCTCTCTCTCTCTCTCTTTGTCTCTCTCTGTCTCTCTGTCGTTCCTTCGGAGCAAATGCTTCACATTCCTTATTCCTCCGTACACACAGACAACTGAGAAACTTCTTGTCCCAAGACTTTTTTTTTCTTCAACTTATTATCCCCTCCACTGCTACAGTCGCTCCACTACGGCTTTTACTACTCCTATTTCTTCCCCTTTACCCGAATGTTTTCCTGTATTCCCCCTACAAGACACCCAGAGACTATACATCTAAATACCCGTATGTAATACACATGTATACACATACACTCCCATTCCCCTTGCGTACAACTTCACTTGCAGAATCGCACAAGAAGTCGCAAAGTCATGGCTCTTGAGAGTCGCCCAAGACAGAGGGGAGAGAGAGAGAGAGAGAGAGAGAGAGAGAGAGAGAGAGAGAGAAAGGACAAAAAGCTACTTGGAAAGCAATAGCCAAGGACTGTGTAGTGCTATTACTGCACAGTAAATATTTCCCTTTTCCCCCCGTTTTTTTCCGTCCACATACAGCTGTACATACAAATCATTGAATTTCTCTCCTTTTGTTTCCTTTTTTCCACGTTTTAAGTGGGCTAGACAACATGTTACATTAATTTTTTTTTTCTCGGCCCTCCTTCAATGAAAATTGTGGGGCGGGCGGGGGGATTATTTAGGTGCATATGTGGGCAACGGAGGAAATTATGTTACAGGGACGGGGTGGGAGGGAGAGAGAGAGGAAATCGGAGAGAAAGACCGAGACAGATTCGGAAAGAGAGAGACCGAGAGAGATTCAGAAAGAGAAAGACAAAGAGAGAGAGAGGTGAAAAATGTCACGATAGCCAGATGGAGTTTATTGCATTACTGAAAAAGAGTGAGGAAATAGGTACATATGTACCACCATGTATTCCTCCATTCTCCAGGATGTCGGCTAAAGAAAAGGGCCAAAAAACATAATATCCTTGAATCCCTTTAAAACCATTGTAAAAAAGGGTCTCAAGACCAACAATGTCCGTATGTAGCTAAATAATAGACACATACATATGCATATAATTATTACGTCTGCAAAAAAAAGGGGGTCTCTGTCCTGGGATTTTTCTTTCTGTTTTGGCTCCGACAAAAATCGTTCTACTCTCTGTCGTAACACATCAAGCTACAGATTTGTTCATCTGTGTAAAGATAGACAGATGATATACTGTTCGGGGAAAAGACTATTGAATCTCTCCATCTCTCGCTCTCCTTCTCCATCCATCTCATCCCCGTTTTTTTGGGGGGGAATTGAATGTTTTATCACAACAGAAAGAAGAAGAAAAAAGGGCTTTCCGGCTGGAAAAAAATGGGGGGGGGAGAGAAAGCGGTTTGTGCGGGGAAATCCTACCTAGCCAGCCGGGTAAACTGGAAAGAGGAAGGGATGAGAGGAAGTGCGGGGCGTGTGGAGCCACGTCACGGACTGACTTCTGGAGGCTCCCAACGCATCGATTCAACTTTTTACATTGAAATTGTTAAGAGGATTAAAATAGGCCGGGCTCTCTCTTTTTCCCGGTAGGAAAAGAAGTGGAAGTCGTGGCACCCAAACCACATATGTATACGCAGAAATACGGGAGAGAGGAGAGTCTTTTTTTGGGTGAAAAAAAAAGAAAAACCAGAAAATCCTGTACACAAGAGGAGCTCAAAAAGTACTTTTTCCCTCTTTAAGAATAACAAACAATAACAAAAGAGATAAAAAAAACGGAATTTTCCCCTTTCCAGCGAAAGTCCCTTTTCCAGAAATGGAATTTTCTCTTTTCCAGGGAAAGTCCCTTTTCCAGAAACGGAATTTTCCCTTTCCCGGGAAAAGTCCCTTTTCCAAAACAGACTTTTCCCTTTAACTTCTCACAGGACTTAGCCGAATTTTCTCGGTTTTTCGGCGGAAGAAATAGCAGTATGACAAAGATTTCAAATCTTCCCGCCCCCCAGAACAAGCTCAATTAGTAAATTCATGCAAAAGGATGCAGATTCGCGGATTTTTAGAGTGTTTTAAAGAAGCTGAAAATGTGTTGTTATTTTTTTTAGAAAAGATTAATGCGGTGGGATTACTTGAATTATTTACTTATTTTTCCTCTATAGATTCTATAGTAAAGTCAACATAAAAAGCGGTACTCGTAAGATAATGGAGATAACTACGAATTTAATTTTTATTTTTATTTTTTACAACTAATCCAGCCGTGAATTGGATGGAACCAGATTTTTCTTTGTACTAGTAAGAAGTGATTTTTGGAACTGGTATCATCCACAGCAGCCAAAAACAAGAGGTAATTATTGGCTTCAAAAGAGGTAATACTGTAATTAGTTTTTGATTTCTGTACACTGTAGGACATTATTTGTTTTAGACTAAAATATCTGCAACTTTTTTGTACAAAAAAAAAAAAACAAAAAATAAAACATCTACGGGCTAAAAAAAAGGACGTCTACGATTATTTCTTGTTTATATGACTAAACACTATGCTTTAATTAATTTTGGACTTTTTACGGCCGTCATTAATTATTATTGCGGCAATAAAAGAGAGCAGATCCGTAATGACTCATCCGCCCCCGTGGGAGATAATTTCCTACTTTATTTATCACGTCTACAGCTATGTACAGCCGTATAGCAATTAGTATAAGTATAGCTCCGATTTTTTTGTACTTAATATAGACATAGTCTTACGTATCTACATATATGTATATGTCCTACACTAACTTAATTAGAGAGAAAAGTGTGTATTATGAAGCTAATTATTTCCGTCCTACACAATATGGCACAAGTCTAGAAATTACAGGTATAATAATGAGATTAACGAGGAAAAATTAATCTACCGAGCAAATGACAAGATTACGACGAACTTCACCACCATCATTTCTACTACTTTCAATGGAAATAATTGTAAAATTTTAATTACCCCAAAAAATACCTACGATTTTACAATCTTTTTGTTTATGCCTACAGCTGAAAATACAAATCTAGAGAAAAAACATTGGAAAAAATCAAAGTAAAATTCAAAAGTTTGAATAAAAAAAAGTTTCCGTCACAATGTCTGTCAGTTCAATGTAATAGCCAAGAATGGACCTATGAAATGGTCTTTTTTTGAAATGTTTCTGGTTTATGATCGAAGAGCGGGCTTAAATGTTTTTTTTAAAGTTTTTTTTTTTAATATTGAAATGCTTGTGAGAGGCAGTAAAATGCTGGGACTTACGCTGATATCGGCGTACACGGGTGTCCAGGAGATGTTGTGGAGATTGTACATGACCATGGGCCGTGACATGACCGGGAGGTACTTCAGCACTTGCTCCTGAACCTCCCCCAACGTCGTCACGTGAACGAAGTACCCTTTAAAAAAACAGCTTATCCTTTACAATCTGATGAATTTAAATGGCACTTTTCATTTGTTTAAAAGGGCAATTGATTATTCCAAAACCTCCCACATTCACAGCCCTTTTATTCCCCCAAATCATTTCACCTTCAAAGACCTCAATAAATGATTGGATCTCCCTTTCATGGGCGGGGAAAAGGGAAAATGAAGAGAGGAAATTTATTTGTTCACACATTTCCGCTGCCTCAGGGGATTTCAAAGAGCAATTTCCTCCCCAGAAGACCCTCCATTCAGATGTCATCCTCACTCAATGGTGGAAAGGAGACGCCCAAAAAAAATGCAAATAATATCCCCTCTGATTTCCCGCTCTTTTTTTTCTCTGATTTCCCCTCTCTTCACTCCAGGTAAATAAATCTGCGAAAAAATTCCTTTCGGAAGACCGGCCCAGGTAATTTCTCAAATATTTACATGCAAAAAAAAAAAAGGGATTCCCAAAAGCCTTTGATGTTAACTGGCATCCCCTTGAAAACTTCCTCCAGGTCCTTTCACCAAACTATGTGTTTTTCCCTTGACATTTCACCGAAATTTCCCAAAAAAGTGTTTTTCACCCACTGAAAATCTCATACTTTTGGGGGAAACACTCCCAACTTTTATAGCTGTCCATAGAGTTGGTCGAGATGGGAATGGCTATGCATATGCATACATATAATATAGATATATATGCATATGTATGTACATGTTCCAAGTTGATAAGGGGAAAAGTGGGTGAGAGGGAAACATTTAGTGCTTTGATCTTTGTTTATTTCACGTAGCAGACGCCATGAGGGGGGAAGGGGCAATAAATTCCCGGGCTTGGGTTAGACGTGTAAATACGGGAATTCTCGGGGCTTCCCCGGCCTATTCCACTTTTGCATCTATTTATTTACTTGAGCCCCATATGGGACTTGTGGAGGGAATGGTAGGACCAGAAGCCAGTCTCTTTTCCCTCTTAAGAGTTAGCCCCGTGTTTTCCTTATGTACATACAATATGTAAAGTATCGGTTGGGAGGTGGGAGAAAGTGAAGAAAGTGAAGAAAGTTCGGACTAACCTTTGTGTGCACAAGCCATCCACATGACCTCACGTTTATCCGTCACTTCCCGTCCAATCAAATATGTAAACATTCGCACATAATTTGCGGGGTCTTGCTTGGCTTTGAAAATCTCCTCGAAATGGTAGGGAGCCCCGTCCGTGATGAGCATTATTGCTTGATTACAGCGGGCTGACTCCACCGCATCCGGCTCTCGATGCTGCTCCATTGTTCATTTTTTATCCCGTTTATTTGTGGTTTCGTTTGTTGGTTTGTTTTCCATTTTGTTCGTTCCGTCCAGTTTTTTCCAGGAATTTCGTTGTGCGTCATACGTTGGCATATATTCATGTAAAGAAAGGAGATAAAGAGGAGGTCGTGGATAAAAGTGCATGAAAGCTTTATAAGATGAATTTTAGAGGATTCCTACGCCTTTTGGGGGAGAAAGGGAGATAGAGAAGAAAGAGATAGAGAGAGAAAGAGAGACAAAGAGAGAGAAATATAAGAAGAAATAGAACAAGAAATCTGTCTGCCTTGTGGAGTGCAGTGAATATTTTATGAGTTAACCTCCCTGGAGAATTACCTGTTCTTGTGCTCCAGTTCAAACATTAACATTGTTTCCAGTACTTTGTCCTTTCTCTCTCTCTCTCTCTCTCTCTCTCTTTCCTCTCTTTCCCCCTCCAGATATGTATATACTTAATATATATCTCCCTATAGGGATTGCAGGGGCAAAAAAGCGGGAGGAGAGATGAAAATTATTTACAGACCGAGTCCCCTTGATATTCTCGCCTTACTTTCTCCCCCCGCAATAACACACGGATATGCATATGTATAGCTTATATATACATACACATGTAACATATACATTTGCATGCGTACAAGGCTAGAGTTTATGCTGATTCTTAATGTGCATGTATGTAAGAGACTCCCTCGTATTCTACATATTATGATTACAGAAGGAAAGGAGAAGATTGGGTCTAACCTTCTCGAGGACCTCGAAGGCCTTGAGGAGAGCGGTGGTGAAATTGGCCACTTTGGCCGTCCGATCCTGCTCCAGGGCCACTTTGAATTCCCGGATATTCTTGAGATTGGCTTGGACGAGCCGATTCTCGAAGCAGGGGACGAGTGGAATGGTTTCATCCGTGAAATTAAAGACGGCCACAAAGTCGTTCTCGGTGAGCGTGTCCAGGATGGTGGACACGACGTGTTTGGCAATCTCCCGCCGCAGCCCCGTCATGGAGCCGGACACGTCATGGAGGATCACGAGGTTCTTGGGGTAATTCGCGGCTTGGACGTACCAGGGACGAAAGCGACAGTCGTACAAGTCGGGGTCGTGCTCGTCGTCGTTCGTGTTCTTCCATTTCACACCTGAACAGTCCCACACACAACACAACAAGATGTAGACAGAAAATACAAAATACAAAAAACAGGAAAAATAGAAAAAAAAGAAAAATAGAAGAAAAAGCAAAATAGGACAAAAATGAAAAATAGAAAGAAAAGCAAAATAGAAGAAAAAGCAAAATAGGACAAAAATGAAAAATAGAAAGAAAAGCAAAATAGGACAAAAATGAAAAATA
This sequence comes from Disparrhopalites patrizii, assembly GCA_034698585.1. NCBI lineage: Eukaryota > Metazoa > Arthropoda > Collembola > Symphypleona > Sminthuridae > Disparrhopalites > Disparrhopalites patrizii. The sequence continues at coordinate 23,272 of JAQGBT010002309.1, forward strand.
GGACAAAAATGAATAATATGAAAAATATGAAAGGAGGATGAAAGGGAGGAAAATGAAGATGAAGGCTTGAAAGAGACGGAAGAGAGATAAAACGTGCTCTTCCTCTTCCCCCTTAACCCTTTTATCTGAAGAAAGCCCCCTGCTCTATATGGGCATGTATACATCCCCCGCCTTTTAATAATGGATGCAAGCATTGAATTCGTCATCTTTTCTTGTCTTTCTACGACAGAAACATGAAAGTCTTTTTCCCTCTCGGAGATCCATTGCGTAGGGATAGCTTATTGGATTTCCCTGGACTAAACAAAGGGACGAGTTCATTCTAAAAAAGGACAAGTTTATTCTAAAGAACTGTCTTTTCTCTTTCCTCCAGTCAACTCCTTCCATATGGGCTCCATTGAGTAATGAAATATTCTAGTTTTGACCATATTCTTGGAAGACAGAGGGTCTTGTCAAGGATTTCCAAAAAAGGCCTACAGATACTATGGAAAGTGCCCTGAATAAATTATGAAGGGGGAAAGGTGTCTTTTGAGCGGAGGAAATGGGAATATTTGACTGTTTTTACTCCTTTTGATAAAAAATGGAAGGAGCCGGGGAGAAAGATGGCGGGGAAAGGTGATATGGGACGGGAGAGAGATGGGGGCGGGGGGAGATTATAAATGGAAAATGTCAGGGAGAATGGCCTCCAATTTTCACAAATTGTATTCTGGCTCTCTTTCTCTCTTTCTCTCTTTTTTGGGTATTAGAGTAGAGCGTGGGATATGACCCGGGTAGAAATTCAATACTAACCGGGGAATTGCCGGAGGAAGCCCGTGGAGGAGCCGAAGTACTGCCAGTGAAGGGTTGGATCCCGGTTGTAATTAGATCTGAACATCTCGTCCAGATCCCGAGACCATCCAATGGCTTCCAGGATCCTCTCATCTGGAAGGGAGGGAAATAATAGACATTTTTACTGGCATTTTACATTTTTTTAGGACATTTTAGATTCATTTTTTAGGACATTTTTAGTTTCAAATTGGCCCTTATTTTTTTTTGGAGACCTTTAAATTCAGAATTGGAGAAGTGGATAATTGAGAGGAGAAATATATCTTGGGAATTCAATAATATTCAATGTCTGGAGATGGATTACAGGATGTTTACCTTCGTCGTAGATGGAAGTAGGAACGTGAACAGTGGAGGCATTTGTGCTGACCAAGTCTCCGAAATGTGCATTGATGGCTAGTCTGAAAAAGTCGTCACTGGATTCGTTGCGAACCTCAAGCTTCTTGGCATTCCAATATTTTTTGGTTCGGATCATGTCGGCAATGATATTCACAGTCCCTTCCTCCATCGCCTTGAAATGGCCTAAGGCCCTCTGCTCCGCAAATGACGATAACCTCTGCTCAACCCACAACAAAAATCTCATCAAAAAATTGATTTCTAATTGTAAATTATTGTACAAACAAAAATAAGCAAATTAATTCAATCCAATCTGGCAGGAATTTCAATCAAAATCAGGAAATTAATTAAGTCTAATTTGGCAGGAGTTCCAACAAAAATCAGGAAATTAATTCAATCAGGAATTTCAACAAAAATCAGGAAATTAATTCAATCAGGAATTTCAACAAAAATCAGGAAATTAATTCAATCAGGAATTTCAACA
>JAQGBT010002310.1:0-24906 GCA_034698585.1 Disparrhopalites patrizii
CATATCATTTTACAAAATTCAGAAAAGTTCATATCATTTTACAAAATTCAGAAAAGTTCATATCATTTTACAAAATTGTAAAAAAAATTCAGAAAAGTTTATATAATTTTACAACATTGTAAATAATTTTAGAAAAGTTTATTTCATTTTACAAAATTGTAAATAATTTTAGAAAAGTTCAAATCATTTTACAACTTTGTAAATAATATCAGAATATTTTATATCATTTAGGATGATTGTATAATATTTTATATAATTTCAGAAAATTTAAGGCTATGTATTTTAGTAATTTTAGAAAATTTTGAACCATTTTGCATCATTTTAGATATTTAGATAATGTTTTTGTGCCCTATTTAATGCATTGCAAGCGCAAAAACATGTTATTACAGTACTTTTTACCGAGCCCAAATTAAATTGTTTTTCGCTCCCAGTCTACGACTTATTATTTTGCTATAGATTTGCGATTAAATTTGTGTCAAGTATAGTTGCACAATTTTTTTTCAAGTAGAGCTTGTTACTATTTAATTATAGCTTTAATTAATTAAGCAGAAATAATTTCCTACTATTTAATTATAACGGTAATTAATTAATTAGGCTGGAGAAATTTGCAACCATTTCATGACAGCTTTATTTACATCATGTACATAGGTATATGCTTAATTAGGCAAAATTGAATAAAAACACTCACCCCACAAAAAGCTTGTTGAAGAATCTTAAAAGCCACCAGACATCTGGAGTCTTCCAGGAGCCCCCTAAAAATATTCTGGACAGCGATGGACACCATCATAATTCCCACGGAGCTGTCCACCTGAATCCCTAGATAGCAAAGCATGGGCCCCATAATCAAGGAGGGAATGGCCACATAAAACAACTGGAGTCTCCTCCGGAATCTCCGGATGCTCTCCACAATACAATCCTCTCCAGTGAGTCCCAAAGGCCCAAAGGTGCGCTGGAAGCTCCCGGAAAATTTCCCCCATTGATTCAAGAATAGCGCCAAATCCGAGGCGCACATCCACGCAAAGGGGATTTCGAAGATGATTTGAATCTGATGGAAAAAATGGGTGAGGAGGTTGATCATAAATTTTATGAATTCAACCTGCGCGGGGGAATGCGCGATGCCGGAGATGGCGCTGGCGTTGACGAATTTCAAAAAGTCCCGGTATTTCATCATTCTGTTAAATTGGGCACAATATACTCACAATATCTGCTCTTTAAGGAACTAAAAACTGAAAAATTTCTCGGAAATAAAGTAGAAGCTTACGAAGGGAAAATGAAGGGGACTTGGAAGGCGGCATTGACGACGAATAAGAAGGACACGAAGAGAAACACGGTGATAATCAGGAGATTCATGGCTGTCCAGAAGGTGCAACCGAATCGGAATCGGTACTCGTTCTTCTCCAGTTTTCCAGGGCTTTTATCCTCGCCCTTCCGCCGACCGCCCTCTTTTGTCCTGGGCGGCTCAATTGGGCAATTCCCCAAAACTCGGAGCCAATTTAAGATTGACCAGTATTCCGCAGCAATTAAATTTTCTGCCGGATACATCGTACGGAATTCTTCCGGAACTTTCACTAACATTATTCCTAAATTCCTGTCCTTCATGTCCAGGAGCTTTGCTGGAATGACCCGAATCCTCTCCTTTACCTCTGCTGATTGGCCTCAATCTACATAAGGGCTATACGTTTTACATACGGGAATTGTCTAGGGGTGGACACGTTTCGATTTGATCCAAAATTTTTAGTTCGATTCGTTTAAAAGTCCGAATCAGATCGAAATTCGCAATTCAGTCCGATTCATGATGCAAATGATTCGATTCGGTTCGATTGAAGCCACGGATTGAATCGAATCATGATTCAAACGATCCAAAAAATAGATTATTGTGACACATGTTTTCACTTGTTGCCAATTTTAAGCATATACAGTGGACTCTCTCTATAACAACCCTGAAGGGAAGGACCAAAATGGTTGTTATATCGAAAAGTTGTGATATGGAAGATTAAATATGTACACTACATATACGAAGGGCTGAAAAATAAAGTTGTTATAAAGAAAAAGTTGTTATAAGGAGAGTTGTTGTAGAGAGATTCCACTGTATAATGAGGTCTAATAATCGTCTGCCAGTTTAAATACAGTCAATTCCCTCTATAACGGACCTCCTTTTAACGGTTTTCGCGCTATAACGGTGATCACATACCGCCCGAGGCCATTTCAATTATAAAATCTTCCTCTATAACGGTTATTTTATAACGGCTTATTCGTTATACCGGGGAAGCACTGAATCCCCGACCAATAAATGTCTTTTGCTATAACGGTTTTAAACTGCTCCCACACACGCTATACCGGTTTTTTTTAAATTTCGGAATCCCCGCCATTAATTCCTTTTTGCTATAACGGTTTTAGGCCACGCCCTCACACGATATACCGGTTTTTCGATAATTTCGAATCTCCCGCCATTAAAACCGTTTTTAACGGTTTTCCTTATACCGGTTATTCGTTATACCGGTTTTTCTGGCTGCGATTTGCTAAACCGTTATAGAGAGAATTGACAATAATGAAGTCTAAAATTGGCCACTCCCAATAAATGCAAGTAACCTAGATATAATATTTATCATTGAGTTTTTTCTACCGCATTTTAATGGTTATTGTTCTGCTTTGGAAGAATATCCAAAAAATTTGTATTAAATACAAATGAATCGAATGAATCGAATTTCAGTTAAAGTTTATGCGATTCACGTCTTGAATCGAATTGTATGATTCGATTCACGGTGTCAAATCGAATCAAAATTTCATGTATTTGAAATTCAATCGGAAAATCCGATTCAGAATCCAATCGTTGACACCCCTAGAATTGTCCAATATTATAATTGTTCTTTGTGTAGGCAAAATCCAATTTGCGGAGAAAAGCACTTCATTTTCTTTTTTATCCTTAAGAAAACCGCAATTGTGAACGGTCAAATAATAACAATAACACTAGACGCGGAAAAGCTTTCAAAAATATAGCAATTAGATTTCCAAGTTCCATTTTTACAAAAATAATTCCTATACAATTCTTCAATCATTATATTTCTCCATGAAAGAAGAGCAGGAGTGAAGGAGAACCATTATTCACAGGCTTGTAGGACCAAAATGATGAATATAGGTTAAAGCACGACATGGCATGTACAATAATTTATTTATTTGCCTTGGAATCAGTGAAGCAAGACCAGCAAATATTTGCAAAAAAGTCGGGAAAGTGTGATAAATGGGACATTTTGAAGGGGAAAGGCTATGCCGCTATGCGTACACAGTGGATAATTACATAAATAAATAAATATGGGAGATAGGTCAGTTTTCCTAATTATCAGGCTGTCTAGATTCAATAATGGACTCTCAAGCCGTACATCGAGCACAATACAATATTAATGCAAAACAATATCAAATGGATGAGTCTACATACGGAATTAATGGCAGCGCGAAATTCCACCGTTTTAATTGAAATTTAATTTTTTTAAATTATTATAAGTAAGATACAAGTCTACGACAATCATGATTGAAAATGCATCCTTTTAGAGCATTTTGCAATGTGGACATTTATTGTGATTTCTTCAACGAAATTTTTCATTTGGAGTCATCCCATTGTCTATCTCGACAGTATTCAGTGCGCGTACATACTGTGACTATGTATGTGGTTGCCGCAACCACCCTCTCATGATTATCATTATTAGAAATGGAAGAAATTGGCAATTCCCTTTTTTTATCCCACTTGTCCCTGCTGGACATAATGAATACAGTGGACTCTCGCTATAACAACCCTGAAGGGAAGGGCAAAAATGGTTGTTATACGGAAAAGTTGTTACATGGAACATTTAATATGCACACTACATATACGAAGGGCTGAAAAACAAAATTGTTATAGAGAAAAAGTTGTTATAGGGAGAGTTGTTATAGAGAGAGTCCACTGTAATGAGAAAAACAAATTTTCCTTTTAAGCAAATATTAATTGTTGAAAACTTTTTTGCATCCTGTACAAGTAATTTAAGTCACCTTGTCCCGTACATTATCAATTATGTTTTTCTGGTTCAATAATTATGCTTGCTAATTTGTCATGTTAATCCCGTAACTATTTTTGCCAATCAAGGGTCGTTCCATACGTGACAAGCTAATGGCATTTAACAAGCTCCGTTCGACCGAATAAACAAGGGCAATGCAATTATTTAAATTCCTCCCAAACGATGTAGCAATTTATTCCGAAAGGCATATTCCTCAACTCTATACGTTCCAAAGGAGCTTTCTATACAGTGGAGTCTCTCTATAGCAAGTCTCTTTATAACAACATTTCTCAGTAACAACATTAATTTTTCAGCCCTTCGTACATGTAAGGTGCATATTTAATGTTCTACGGTCGATTCTCTATATAACAGTCCCCTGTATAACAGTACTCTACTTATAACAGCAGCAAAAAATGCTCCCCTCAAAAACTTTCTCCATCTGTTAACATAGAAATGTCTGTTCTCTATAACAGTTTTTAGCTATAGCAAGCGAAAATTGATGCTTTATAGGGTGCTGTTATAGCGAGAGTCGACTTTATATATGTAACAGCATTTCTCTGTAACAATATTGTTTGCCCTTCCCTTCAGAGTTGTTATATAGAGACTCCACTGTACACGTACATAATTCGGCATGTATTATCTCTATATTTTTATATGTAATACGTACACAGATATGTGTATGTACACAAGCCATATAAAGAACCAACTAAAAGAAAATCATTAGCGCATGTTTATATAAATATTATTTTAGTAACTCCAATAAAAAATTAAAAGCCTCAAATGCAAAGGACTTCCATCCATTCATGGCATTTTTATCTCTCGAAAACCATCAGATATGCTACTGCGAAGTGTCTATTACGGCCATAATGTCCTTTATGTTTATTATTTACATTTCGCTTGTATTGTATAATTGTATTACGCAGAAAACCCCGCATAATGGAACAGATTACATGATTGCAAATTTTTGTGCGAGTCATTCTGCCTTCATTTCTTTGCATAGGGATGTACATAAATATTTTATACTAGTCAAGGACTGGAATCAGACAAAAGAGGCATGTGACCAATTAAAATGACAGGATGCTTTCATGTCAATGGGACTTTTCACGCGAATGTCAATTGGCCGAAGAGCGGCTGCCTGCACTCATCCGACGTGCTCTACAGCAAGTTCAACATGCGCATTTTCCTACAAATTAGATAGCACATAATAATATGTATACGGCACATTTTTTGTATGATAGAGATTGCTATAGAGTGTAGACAGACTGTAGACAGTGCAAATATTGCTTGAAGTGAGATTTGAAAAATAGTATTTATGTTAGCCCATCATCCAGGAGTTTTTTTTGTTGTAGGATCCGCAATAACCTTGACAGTGTTGCATAAGCCCCATATGTATATACTCATGATGGGAGTATATAATTACATATAATATAGGCATATAATACATCGTAAAAAAATTTAAAGCACTCCTCTTGTCCCTGTTCCTGACTTCTGACAATAGAAGAAGAGATTAAATAGTGGATGCCGAAAGAGTCAAAGAGAGAAAGAGAGAGATACAGTGGAGTCTCGTTATAACAGCATCCAACGGGAACAGAAATTTTGCTGTTATAAGAGATTTTTGGCTAATGCTGTTATGGGAAACACATTTAACATGCTTTTATATACCAGCGGCTCAAATTTCCTGCCGTTATAACGATTTTTTTTAACATTATGCTGTTATATAGAAAGTTGTTACATATAAAGAGACTCCACTGTAATAGGGAGAGATGCAGAATAAGAGTCAAACCGAGAGAAATGAAGAGACAGTAGACGGCTTAGGGGAGAAGCACCTAATTTGAAAGAAATCGGAGATGCAGAGAGCTCGAAGGGAGAACAAAGGCGATAATAAAGAATGAATAAATAGTAACAGCAAAAGAAAGCAAAAGATAATTACAGAGAAATACGGAGAGATAAAGAGCAAGATGTACATATATAGAGATAGCAATAATAAGAGAAAAAAGAGCCAAGGAGAGATCGAATTAAAGGAGAAATATATGTAGAGAGAGAGAGAGAGAGAGCAAAAGAGACAGAAACAGGGAGATAGCAAAAGAGAGAAATATAGCGAACGAGACGAAAATGGAGACATCAATACAAAAGAGCGAGAAAGTAATCGAGACAACTACAGTGGAGTCTCTTTATAACAACATTCTCTATAACAGCTTAACGTTAAAAAATTCGTTATAACTTCAGGAAATATTACGCCGATGATTTAAAAAGGCATGTTGAATTTGTTTTCCATAACAGCATTCAGCATTAGCCAAAAAATTCGTTATAACATCAAAATTTCTGGTTCCGTTGGGCATTGTTATAACGAGAATCCAGTGTATACAAACGAGCGAGAAATATAGACAGAACAAGAGAGGGAGAGTACCAGAGAAGGAGTGACAGAAAAAGCGAGAAATAAAAAGAGACGTCAAGAGAACGAACGATAAATAAAGAAAAGGAACTAGAGAGAAAAAGATCAATGACGAGAAATGAGGAGGGAGCGAAAGAAAGAGCGAAAAATATAGAGAGACAGAACCAAGAGAGAGAAAGTGAGTGCGAGAGAAAGAGCGACAAAGATATAGAGAAAGGTAGAGAAAAAGCGAGAAATAAAAAGAAACGACAAGAGGACAGATGATAAACAAAGAAAACGAAATAGAGAGACAAAGATCAGTGAGAAAAAGCTGGAGGAGAGAGCGAGATAAACAGCGAGACGTATAGAGAGACAGAGCCAAAACGAGAGATATAACAAGACAGAGAGACATGATAATGAACAATGAAGAGAATAAAAGAGAGTGAAATAAGAGCGAGAAAGAAATGGAGAGAGCAAGAGAAAGATGGAGCGACAAGTAGAAAAAGCGTGATGTACAGGGTAGTCTTTGTATAACAAGTCTCTTTATAACACCTTTTCCTGATAACAACTTTATTTTTTCCGCCCTTCGTGCATGTACAGTACGTATATAATGTCCCGTATAACAACATTTCCCAGTAACAATATGTTTTTCCTTAGAATCAGTGTTGTTATAGAGAGATTCCACTGTGCATAAAGGGAAGGAGAGAAAAACGCTGGAGAGTGGACAATTATCAGCCGCATATATTGAGACGGAGAAATATTTATAGAAGATATGAAGCAATAAAGGGAGACAAAAAATTGAGAGAATGAAATTGCAGAAGGGAAGAATATGGAGATAGAAGGTAGAAGCGAAGAAGCATTTGCAAAATTCAAATAAAGGCGTGAGACAGAGAGAGAGAGAGAGAGAGAGAGAGAGAGAGGAAAAAATCTTTGAGTTTAATATTAATTGTCTATGATTTAACCTTGGTCCAGTGGCTTTCCTTCATTTTGCATTTGGGTATCTCTTTTTTCACGCGTCATATGAGAGTTTTCAGTCTGTATATACATACATATGCCTAAAGAACACACGGTGGAGTAGCAATTTCCAGTCCTGATAAGGTTTAGCAGGGTGCTATATAACATGGACAATAAAGTATGTATGAGAACTGGGAAAAATTACAGAAAGAAATGCGTGAGAGTAATTGCTATGCTGTGAAATACTAGGGACACCAGGAAAAAAGATGCACGAGCTTCCCATTTACTTGCTCATGGACAGAAAAAAAAATCAGTACTCACATGTAGTACTTTGCCAATGTTTTGCTTCCAAACAACTTTTCAGTTTCATTCTGACAAGGGCCTTCGTGTCCCATCATTCCCATTGTCAGCTTCTGGGGAAGAGGAGTCTGTCAACAATTCTTTTGTTCTGTCTTGGACTCTAACGCCTGTTCACATTCCTTTTAAACCAGTGTTTTAATTATTTACGAAGGTGTTTGCTTTCAGTCATTTAAATTAATTTAATTCTTGAAAAATATTTGTGCACCAGTTTTTTCTCCTTGGCATTTGCTGTAGTGAATTCAAGAAGGAAAGATGAAGCGATTTTTTCATTCCAAGCATTCTGCAGAGGCTCAAGGCAATGATAGTGTCACCTTTGCCATCAATGGCAAGTCCTACACAGGTAAGTTGATTATTATTTTTTATTAAATAATTTATGGTGACTGGTGACAATACAAATTCTGTATTTTATTCTTATTACACATGCGTATTCGGAAAGGAATGCACATTGTGCGGAAAAAATCATTTTGAAAATTGAAAAAATTCCACCTTTTAAAAAAGATCATTTTACAGATAATCAACTTAATGGATAGACTTAATGCCACATATTTATCTCCATGTTTTCTTTGCAATCATCTATTGTTCGGGAATAATTTCTATTCGCAAAATAAAGTTTTTGATAATGCAAGCTATCATGTGACAAGTGCCGGTCATGTCACATCGTATCTCGAGCCAAATAATCATCTTTAAAAAAATTGTCAAGTCGCGTCAGGCAGTACGTATGTAATTATACAAAAAATATAGAAGATAAACGCGTATTGTTAGATTGAGACATTTGAGGAAATAAGCCGCGTGACTTTGTTGCTTAACACCTGCTGGCCAGCCAGCAGCTGATTACAGATTTAGGATAAATCAAATAATTATCTCGTCGGTTGCATGAATGGTAATAACGTGCGATTCGAGGACCGAAGAGTGATTCAGAAAGAAACGAAGAGAGAGAGAAACAGAAAAAAGAACCACAATAGAGAGAGAGAAAGAGAGAGGGGGGGGGAATCGAAAAGGCAGAGAGAGAGAGAGAGAGAGAACAAGAGAAAGAGACAGAAATAAGGAGATTGATGGAGAGATAAAGAGAAAGGAGAAGAGAAAGAGCGAGATGTAAAAAGTTGGAGAGACAAACGCTGAATGAGAGAGAGAGAAAACGGAAAGAGAGAGAAAATAGAAAGAAAGAAAACAGAAAGAGAGAGAGAAAGAGAAAATAGAAAGAGAGAGGGAGAAAAAAAAAGAAAGAAAGAGAAAATAGAAAGAGAGAGGGAGAAAAAAAGAAAGAGAGAAGGAGAAAAAAGAAAGAGAGAGAAAATAGAAAAAGAGAGAGAGAAAATAGAAAAAAAGAGAGAGAAAATGGAAAAAAAGAGAGAGAAAATGGAAAAAAAGAGAGAGAAAATGGAAAAAAGAGAGATAAAAAGAGAACAGAAAGAGAAAATGGAAAAAAGAGAGATAAAAAGAGAACAGAAAGAGAAAACAGAAAGAGAGATAGAAAGAGAAAAGAGAGAGAGAGAAAGGGAGAACAGAAAGAGAGAGAGAGCGATAGAGAAAACATGGAGGAAGAGAAAAGTCGGTGAGAAAGAATGCATTTGCTTGCACTGTAAACAAATGTGCAAACACTGCAAAAACGAATCTGAATGTCTGTTATGACTGTTAAAGGGTACATGGTACATTATGAAAACAGTGAGAGAGTCAAGCATTAGTGATATCTCAGAAGAACTTCATACAAAAAATCCCTATGATGTGAAGCAAGTCTGCAAAGTTACTTTAGTTGGACTGGGTGAGATAATAAAAATGAATAAAAACGTTTTTTAACTCTTTATTATATGTACATACATTATCAGCTGTCACTGTCAATATCTGTCACTGCACGACGTTGGCTGCAAAAATGAAAGCCTTCTGTTTGTATGTACATATGCACATATGCATCCGGGCTATACCATACGTATACATATGTATGCATGTATACATGTAGGTAAATGTAGGTTATATTGATAAGTAACATGTGAAAATACAAGCGCCTGAATTTACTGGGATTTATTATGCACGTTTGCATTTCTTGTTTACACAGTGAAGGCGGAAGAGGGGCACGTTGGGGCGGAGTCTCGATTGGTGGATTTCATTCGGGATGAGGCGAAATTGAAAGGGACGAAATGGTCTTGCCGGGAGGGCGGCTGTGGTGCCTGTGTCGTCACGGCCCGGACGCGAGATCCCCAAACGGGACAAGTCACCGTTCGGGCTGTCAACTCGGTAAGCATGTTCACAATTCAAATCCAAAAAAATTCTTGCATTTACGGCACAAAGTGGCAAAATTTCAGATTTTTAAAAGGGTTCATAAATTAATTTTTGTCTCATAAATTATGTATGCATTCATACAAGTATATGTGTATATAAATAATTGGTGCGTCCTTTGGACAGTGCCTGACGCCAGTTTACGCTTGCGATGGCTGGAACATTTCCACAGTGGAGGACTTGGGCAATAGAAGAGACGGCTATCATCCGATCCAGAAGCGATTGGCTGGTTTCGGAGGCACTCAATGCGGCTTTTGCTCCGCTGGGATGGTTATGAACATGTACAGGTAAGTCTATAGGCTCAACGGAAAAAATCTATGTCAATAGGCGACATTCGGAAATTATCAGATTTAAAAAAATTAAAGTCGACCCTCCCTATACCGGCCCTCCCTATAAGAGCAGTTACTCTATAACAGCAGGTTATTTTCTTCCCTCGGTCACATTCCTCTCACAATAAGAACACTTTCTCCCTATAAGAGCATTAGCGCCCAAGTCAGGTATCCCTTCAACATAAACTTTTTCTCTATAACAGCACCGAAACTCTATACCACCACAATTTTATTGTTTTCTCACTAAAATGCAAATATTTACGCCCAATTGTGTAAATATTGTTAGAATTTGGAAAATTTTCAAAGTTTAGCCTGAAAATCATCTTAATTAATTAATATTAATATTTTTTTAACTAATTCTCTATACCAGCAGTTAGTTATAAGAGCACTTTTTATGGTGCAGATAGGGTGCTCTTATCGAGAGAGTCGACTGTAATTTCGGAACCAATTCTGAAAGCTCAATTGATCCTATATTTCGTCCTCACAGCTTGGCGAGTTCAAAAAGCGACCTCAAGTCCCAGGACATCGAAAACAGCTTTGACGGGAACATTTGCCGGTGCACGGGCTACCGACCGATTCTCGATGCCTTCAAGTCTTTCACCACCGATGCGGATCCAGCCCTCCAGCAGCGATGCATCGACATCGAGGAAGCGGCGAAGGTGAATGGCTGCAAGCAGTGGGAAAGTAGTTGTAAAGAGGCCAAGAACGGCGTCTGCTGCAAGGAACTCCCGCCGCCCAATCATCTTGAATTTACTTTGCCCACCGGCGAGAAATGGCACAAGCTCACGGATTTGAAAACGGCATTCGAAGTCCTCAAAAATCTGGCAAAGAATCAGGTCAAGTACCGGGTCGTCGCTGGAAATACGGGAACGGGTAACAAAGTTTTTTTTGTATAGGATTCCTTTTATAAATAAAATTATCCTATGTGGCTCCACAAGGTCACTTTTAGGGAGCAAAATAATTTATAATAATAATATTTATTAATAATAATTAATAATAATCCAATGTGACCTCAGAAGGAAAATATTAATGATCCTAATCGACCTTATTTCCTCCAGGTGTCTTCAAAACTGATGGTCCATATGACGCCTACGTGGACGTGAATAGCATTCCAGATTTGGGGGTTACGGCCGTGAACAAGACCGAGGCTGTGATTGGTGGGGGAGTGACCTTGACCAAGGCCATTGAGCATCTGGAACAACTGGGGAAAACACCGGGATTTGAGTATGCCACCGGCATGAGTGAACACATTCGGAGAGTTGCCAATACTCCCGTTAGAAATGTGAGGAAGTTCAAGATTTTATTTTTTGCACCAACTTCCTTTCATCCTAATTCCAAAAGCAGCATTTTAAGATTACAAAATTACAAAATTAAATTTAAAAAGTTTTTAAATATGAACTAAACCAAAGATTGTTTGTGGTTCTTGAAGCTTGAAATTAAAGCTAAAATGAGCAGATCAGAGCAATTTTGGAATTAGGAAATCATTCAGTTGGTCAAAATCAGTTGCCAGACGGGAATTTAGGTCTAAAATGTAATTAAGCAGATTTAAAAGCTTATAATTATTCTTTTTTTAAATTGTAGATCGGAACAATCGCCGGAAATCTAATGATGAAACACGCCCACCATGACTTCCCCTCCGACATTTTCCTCATCTTCGAGACGGTCGGCTCCAAGATTCACATTGGTATGGGTTTATTTTTGACCTTTGACCTACACCGATAAATACAAGAATATTAACAAATCATAAGCGACGTAATCCCTGGGGGGTTTATAGATGCTAATTTGTTTTTTTTAATTTGTTTTTTAATTTGTTTTTTTAAATTTGTTTTTTAATTTGTTTTTTTTAATTTGTTTTTTTTAATTTGTTTTTTTAATTTGTTTTTTTTAATTTGTTTTTTTTTCAAACAGCCTCTGGCGCCTACAATATCAAACCATACACACCCGCGGAATTCCTGAAAGCGGATATGAAAGGTCAACTATTGACCTACTTGACCCTCCCGAAACGGGACTCGCAGTATGTGTACCGGAGTTTTAAGGTAAAAAAATCCATCGCTAAATCATTTTTATTTTCGCAGTTCTCTGTGTTTAGGAAAATTTTAATTTTATAACGATAATAAATGAGCACTTTAAATACATAAATAAATAAATGGACTTCTGTTCGCAGATCACTAAGCGCCATCAAAATGCACATGCGTACGTCAATGCCGGTTTCCTCCTAAAAGTCGATCCTGCCCAAAATTTCAAAGTGTTGGAGAAGCCCAGCATTACTTTTGGAGGAATTCGTCCCACTTTCGTACGTTTTCCTTCTCACTTTGAATTAATACAACAATTTCCTCTGGGAGGGAATTCCATTTTGTATTTTGCAGTGATGAATGTTTACATTATCCGAAAATGTGTTCGGCGTCATTTTTAACAGGTCCATGCGGACAAGACGGAGCAGGTGCTCACCGGAGCAGAGCTGGGCAACCCGGACACTCTCAGGAAGGCGTTGAAGACCTTGAACGAAGAAGTCAATCCAGATCACGTCCTTCCTGATGCAACTCCGCAGTACAGGAAATCCTTGGCGCAGAATTTGCTCTACAAGGTAAATAGACAATTTTTTAGTGACAAATTTGTCTAAATAAGAAAAATTATTATATTAAAAATAGAAAGAGAGAAGAAAAAACATGTTTTTATGTATTCATGTTTTTAATCATTTTAAAGTTGCTTTTTAATTTAATAATAATAATTCAATTTAATAATTTAATAATTATTTTAATAGTTTGTCTAATTTTTTTTCAATTATGCATTAGGTTGTGCTGGGAATTTTGGGCGATAAAGCCGACAGCAAGTACCGGAGTGGATCTTCTGTGTTGGCAAGGAATCAAAACACGGGAAAACAGATTTTTGACACAGACGAAGAATTTCAGAAGTCGCCCTTGTACAAGTCCGTTCCGAAGGCCGAGGGTTTGGTGCAAGTGTCTGGTATGATAAATAATTAATCTGCTTTAACCAATCTAATAATTATCTAATAATTAATCTAATGTTTAATTAGCTAGAAAAGACGGGTTCAGTCAGTTTTAATTGTCCTGAGAATTTGTTTTATTCAATCAACTTCATTTTCTCACAGGTGAGGCGGAGTACGTCCACGACATTCCCAGGCTAGAAAATGAATTGGCGGGAGTTTTTGTACACACAACGCAGGGCAATTGTGAATTGAAATCTTTGGATGCTTCCCCGGCATTGGTAGGCCGTCTTTGGGCACTTTTAACCACAAACATAAATTAATTGAATTTAAATTATAAATTGAATTTATACTAGAATTTGAATTTAAATTATAAATTGAATTTAAACTAGAATTTGAATTAGAAATTGAAAATAAACTAGAATTTGAATTTGAATTATAAATTGAATTCGAATTAGAAATTGAATATAAACTAGAAATTGAATTTGAATTCGAAATTGAATTTGAATTAGAAATTAAAACAAACTAGAATTTGAATTAGAAATTGAATTTGAATTAGAAATTGAATTTGAATTAGAAATTGAATTTGAATTAGAAATTAAAACAAGCTAGAATTTGAATTAGAAATTGAATTTGAATTAGAAATTGAATATAAACTAGAATTTGAATTTGAATTATAAATTGAATATAAACTAGAATTTGAATTTGAATTATAAATTGAATTCGAATTCGAAATTCAAAATTGAACTTAAATTAAAAATGCATTAAATTAAATTCCATGTATGCATTTAAATTATACATGAAATTTAAATTAAAAATTGCAGTTAAAATTAAAAATTGCATTTAAAATTTAAAATTGCATTTAAAATTTAAAATTGCATTTAAAATTAAAAATTGTATTTAAATTAAAAATTGTATTTAAATTAAAAATTGCAGTTAAAATTAAAAATTGTATTTAAATTAAAAATTGCATTTAAAATTATAAATTGAATTTAAGTTACAAATTGAATTTTTGGAAATTTACAACACTTTATATTTTTTTACAATAGGAAACTCTTGGTGTGTTGGCATTTTTGACGGCCAAGGACATTCCCGGCCGGAATTCCTTCTGGGATGGCTTCTTCACGGCATCTAAGGAGGACGTAAGCAATTCTGAAAACTATTAAAAAATTTGATTTGATTTGCAGATTTGCTAAAAAATGTTTACGTATTACCAATTACCAGGTTTTCTTGGAAGGGACTAAAATCGCAGCTTCTGGACTCGCCCTGGGATTGGTTGTGGCCGAGACCCGGGAAATCGCACTCGCCGCGGCAAAAAAGGTCAAGATTGAGTACGAAAACCAACAAAAGCCACTGTTGAAGATCACGGAAGTCATTGCCAAGGCAAGGAGCGCCGGGGACTTTGACACAGCTGTCCTTTACCCGCCATTCATGGCTGCGAAGACTTCAGATGGTACGGTCAATATCGGGTCAATATAGTTACACAATAACCACCGTGAAACAATTTTACTCAAAACATAACATAAAACACTTGAACTGAAAAAAATTCACTTAGAACCCAGCAAGGAATCCAAGCACAAGATCCGAGGGGAATTTAACATTGGCGCGCAGGCGCATTTCCAAATGGAGAATCACGTGACCATTGCCATTCCGGAGGAAGATGGGCTAACATTGTATGCCGCCACCCAGTGGTTGGACCAGGTCCAGAGTCAGGTCGCCAAGGTCCTGAGCATCCCTAATAATGAGTGAGAACCTATTTTCACACTTATATTGACCTTTGACCTAAGTTCTCTGACCGTACCTGATTTACCTTTGACCACACTAAATTCTCTCTTATTAACCATTCAGCAAGGTCTGTTCACTAATCATATCAATTGACCATTGTCCTAATCACTAATCATATCAATTGACCATTGGCCTAATCACTAATCATATTGACCAAAGTGCTTTGACGTTACTAAATTTATCTTTGACCCCACTACATTCACTCTTATTGACTCTTGATCATGCTCGATTCACTAATCCTATTGACCCTTCATCAATTAGCATTGCCCAGCCTTATTGACCGTTGACCAAAGTAGGTTGACCTTACCCTTTTTCAACCTTGACCAAACAGTATTTAATGACCCGTTTTGATCCTTATCCAAACTGCATGCATGTACCCTAGTGACTCTTGACAAATTAGTATACACGAGCCTTATTGACCAAGTAGTTTGAACTTGCTCTATTCAAACTTGACCAAACTGTATTTTATTCCTATTGACCAAACGACAATTTACTCTTATTCAACTTTGACCAAACGGTATTTTGACTAGCTTTATTGAGCTAACTGCGTAGACTAACCTTTGTTACTATGATGAATATAATCACTCAAACCTACTTACCTTTGATCTACTTGACCTAACTGAGTTACCGGTCATTAATTTTTGACCTGGTAATTCGTGCTAGCCTGCGGAAATGACTGCATTCACCACAAATTACTCTTAGATTTATGTAATAGTGTTGACCTCAGCTTCATTAATTACCTGTGTTGCCCTTTGACCTAACATTAGTAACCTTCGACCTAACATTAGTGACCTTTGACCTAACAATAGTGACCTTTGACCTAACAATAGTGACCTTTGACCTAGCATTTGTGATCTTAAACTTAACACTAGTGACCTTTGTCCTGTAGCATTTGTGATCTTTAACTTAACATTAGTGACCTTTCACCTAACATTTTTGGCTTCTGCTGCTGACCAACAAAAAAATCTTACCCTTTGACCGAATAGAACAGACCACGCCTTATTGAGGACCAACCTTACCCTATTGACCTTTGACCCAGAATATTAAGTCGTCATCTACCCTTATATGTGGCGTTGACTTGGACACAGGACCTAGCCAAATGGACAAAGTAAAAAATGCGGGAAATGAGATAGTCTAGAAATAAAACTCGTTTTTGGTCAACAGAGTTAATGTGAGGGTGAAACGCCTGGGCGGAGCCTACGGCTCAAAAATCAATAGGTGCACCCAAGTGGCTGTTGCGGCAGCCCTAGGTGCCCACAAGCTCCGACAGCCAGTAAGGATAGTCCTAGACTTTGAGCAAGGCTTCGAGATGATGGGCAAGAGATTGCCTTACTACGCCGATTACGAAGTGGGATTCAATGACCAGGGGAAAATTGACTCCCTGGAGGCATCCGTTATTTGTGACCCGGGTCAACTGGAGGTGGATGCGACCTCCATCCAAGCCGTCATTTACATGCAGAGTTGCTACGATGCCCGTGGATGGCTCCTTCGGCCTGGTCGGGCTGTGACCAATACGCACACGAATACTTTCTGCCGCGCTCCCGGGACGACCCAAGGCATTGCCATCATGGAGAATATCATGGAGCACGTGGCGGACTACTTACACAAGGATGCCCTGGAAGTGAGGGAGGCCAATCTCCTGAAGCCTGGAGATCCCCTGTTGCCCGCGCACGGGAAGCAGAATGAAGGGGATAAGTTCGAAGGACCAAACTTGGTTCCTGTAATGATTGAGGAGATCCGGAAAAATGCGGATTATGAGGCCCGAAAACTATTTGTGGAGGAATTCAACCGGGTAATTGGATTTCTTCTTTTTTTAAAAAAATGCCCAATTATCCCTCTCTCTGGCATTATTGTTGCTGTATTGCTCGGAGAGTCTAATATAATTGTGTTTCGCCCGGATCACAGGAAAATCGGTGGAAGAAGCGCGGGCTGGCGCTCGTTCCCATGCGATACCTGCAAATGTATCATGGGATGGGCTACTCCGTTTTTATTGCTGTTCACCACCAAGATGGCACCGTTTCCGTGTCCCACGGTGGCACTGAGTGTGGCCAAGGGATTAATACAAAGGTTAGTTCATTTCTGTAAAAATTACGCAATTCGAGAGGGTAAGAATTTCAGGTATCGGAGAGGTGAATGATGATTAATTAATTCAGGTAAAAAAATGAGATGCTAATTAAGGATTAATTAATTCAGCTAAAAAAGTAAAATGTTAATTTCAGATTAGTTAATTTATCTAAAATAAAATGTCTTTTCCGGATTAAATAGTTCAGCTAAAAAATGTCTAATTAAATTAAGGATTAACTAATTCAGCCAAATTAAAATGTTAATTCAAGATTAATTAAATCGACTAAAATAAAATGCCAATTTCGGATTAATCAATTCAGCTAAAAAAATTGCTAATTAAATAAACGATGAATTAATTCAGCTAAATTAACATGCAAATTCCAGATTAATAAATTCAGCAAAAATGGACTGCTAAAAATTCCGGATTAATCAATTCAGCTATAGATATAGATATATTGATATGTTCATTCCGGAATCATTAATTCAGCTAAAAAATGCTAATTAAGGATTTATTAATTCAGCTAAATTAATATGTTACTTCCATATTAATTAATGCTACTAAAATATGCTGAAAATCCCGGATTAACCAATTCAGCTTAAATTAATTAATTAAAATGTTAATTACGGAACAATTAATTAAGCTAAAAATGCTATTAAGGAATTATTTAGTCAGCTAAAAAAATAAAATGCTAATTAAGGAATAATTAATTTAGCTAAAATAAAATGCTAATTAAGGAATAATTAATTCAGCTAAAATAAAATGCTAATTAAGGAATAATTAATTCAGCTAAAATAAAATGCTAATTAAGGAATAATTAATTCAGCTAAAATAAAATGCTAATTAAGGAATACTTAATTCAGCTACAATAAACTGCTAATTAAGAAATGATTAATTCAGCTAAAATAAAATGCTTGCGGATTAATTAATTCCATTGGTATAACACGTTAAATTCGGTGTAATTAATTATTATAAAATGTTAACGGAAATAAGTTGCTAATTGCGGATTCAACTAGATTAAATCAAAATATCAATTCTTGGTTGTAATTTGTCCAGGTACTTCAAACCGTGGCGCACACGTTGGATATTCCCATGAGTAAAGTCATCGTAAAGCCCACCAATAACCTTGTGACGGCCAACAGTGCTCCCACGGGCGGAGCCGTTACGAGTGAACTCGTTTGCTACGTACGAAACAGTTTTTTAAAAATAATATTTAATAATTTAAATTGATTAACCTAATTATTACTCAATTTAAAATAATGTGAATTATGGCTTTAGTTTTGGCATGAGTTTTAGCAAACTAGCAATTAAATTGACATGAAGGTTTTTAACCATTCCAGGCAGCCCAGATGGGTTGCCAGCAACTCCTGGATCGTATGGCTCCGATCAAAAAAGGGTTGGACAATCCCACGTGGGAGGAGCTTGTTTCCAAAGCACACCAAGCTGGAATCGATTTAAGAGGGACTCACCAGTACGATATTTTTTTGCCATATGAATATGAATTTTTCAAAAAAATAGCTCAATTTGAACATCGTAACACACGGATTTATTTTCTTCATTTTTTAGGTACTCTATGAACGACACTGACGTGAAGCCTTATGATATTTACGGGATTAACCTCACCGAAGTGGAGGTCGATATCCTGACCGGAGAATTCAAGGTCAGAGTTATGATTTTTCCAATTGATGTTCATGTTATTAATAAAATATGAAAAACCACTTTTTTTATTTAAAAAAAAACAAAATAAATGAACCAGCCTAGTGTTAATGTTTCTTATTCAGATTGTGAGACTGGACATAATTGAGGATGCCGGGAAGAGCTTGAGTCCGGACGTGGATTTGGGACAAATTGAAGGCTCTCTCGTCATGGGATTGGGTCTTTGGTCACAGGAAAAGGTCGTCTTCGACCCGGAAAATGCCCGTCTTTTGACCAGAAACACTTGGGTAAGGCATTCTTTAGACTCAATTCGATCAGATGGCGCTGCTGAAGCCCCAAAAAATCCCTTATTTAGTTAAAAAATACATTTTTTATTTAATTATTTATAGCCTTGTATATTCATATTAGAATATTTCTAGAACTACAGATGACTAATAAATATTTTCAGCGTTTTGATATAATTACAATTATTTTTAATATTTTTTTAGGAATACAAAGTGCCCTTCCCAAAATGTATCCCGGAGGATCTGCGGGTAACTTTCATGCGCAATGCGCCCAATGCCTTCGGCGTTTTGAGGTCTAAAGGTAAAGGCGTAATTTTTAAAATTTTAAATATATATAGACATATGGACAATGTGATATTGTAATACAAGTACAAATATGTTTGGTACTAATTTGCAAATTATTAAGCTTAATTTTGAATTCTAACAATGAATGCGTAGCCACGGGGGAGCCACCGATATGCTTGGCCGTTGCGGTGCTCTTCGCCATCAAGAATGCCATCAAAGCCGCCAGGAAGGACGCTGGAAACGAAGAACATTTCCAATTGGGTGAGACGAGATTTTATATATTATCAATTTATTTGTATAGGTATACATATAGCTATTTTGTTGTACTAATTTAAATTAACGTTTTGCTATAACATCCGTGCTAAGGAAAAAATCAATTGTTTAAAATTAACCCTCTAAAATC
The DNA here is from genome assembly GCA_034698585.1 of Disparrhopalites patrizii. Taxonomy (NCBI): domain Eukaryota; kingdom Metazoa; phylum Arthropoda; class Collembola; order Symphypleona; family Sminthuridae; genus Disparrhopalites; species Disparrhopalites patrizii. The sequence continues at coordinate 19,730 of JAQGBT010002310.1, forward strand.
GATTTGCAGACGGTCCAGTCACCCCAGAAGATGTCGTCCGACTTTCCTTGGTCAATCCAGAGGAGCATTTCCAGTATTAGGAGGATGTTATTTACGCGGAGAAGCATTGTTCTAAAATTTGCTTTGCCAAACGCTTGTTTCCGTTAACAATGTGGGGTGTGTTATTAGTCATATATGTACATATAATCATTTGTATATGAATTAATAGTGCACGTATCGCAATATAATATACATAGGTATACAATATTTTGTGTCCAATAACGTTCACAAATTTATATAGCGTTAAAATTATGATAGAAATATAGATTCAGGTCTCCTTTGGAGTTGCTCCTTTTGCTCTTTGTTTGATTATGAAAATATCCTTTAATATGAAACGGTAAAAAATGTGTACATAATATGTACCCATCTATTCCGTGGCTAAACATGTCAATCAAATTACGGGAAATAAAAACTTTCGAAACAAAGAATATTTGGTCTTCTATTGTAATTTTGGATTGTGTTCACTCCTTTTAATGGCCTTGAGCTTAACCACAAAAGATAAAAAACAACTCTTCAAAGACCATCGTTGTGAAAATTTTGGTAAAATATTAGAAACAAGCAAAATACAGGATTTTGCTGGGCATTTTTGACGTAAAATATTAATTTTACTCTTGCTTTTTTGACCTCCAAAAGTCTAAAATGGGGACTACAAATAAGTCATCAAAGACAAGTTAAAAAATAGGAGAAATAAACGTCGACGGATTCACGGGGTCCCGGATGGTCACCCGTACACTTATGTACCTGTCCAAATCTTAGCAGCCCTGGTGATATTGCTGAACTCCAACCACCGGACGAGAACTGACGCTTTCGTCCTCTAAGGCCGTCAACGAAGGACTAAATCATTAATGATCATTTTTCTTCTTCAATTCCATGTTTTTATGTAAAACTGGAAAAAAAAAGCAACAAAGGATTTGAATTTTTTTCAGTAAAAAAAACTGCTTATCAGATAAGAAAGAGATTCTGATGCAAATTAACTCGTGAAGCTGCAGTCAAAGGCCTTTCATTGAAAACACCAGGTCTTATTTTGAACACTGAAGTTAAGCAACGTCGGGCTCGTGGTTCGTACTCGAATGGGTGACCTTTTGAAATCTCGGGATGCTGTTGACATTTTTTTTTTTGGACGAATCCAATCCCTTTTTACTTTTTATGTGCAATGTGCAACCCTTTTCAACTGTATTCAATTTGATCGCAAAAACTTGGACGTAAAAACAAAAAATGCATAAAAATATGTACCTAGTACCTACTATTTGAGCTTTTATCATTAGTTTAGATTTTGCAAATTCATGTTGATGACCTTGACCTTAACCAAGGAGATTTCCTGAGAATATCCTTTTGAAGTGAGGAATATATTGATGGTTAAATGTTAGAAACAAGCAACATACAGGATTATTGCTGGGCATTTGTAATGCGAAATATTCCCAATCCGGCTTTATTTCACCATTCATCTCCTAAACATTCAAACGGAGTATAGAAATTTGCTAATAATACACAAGCACAACTATAAAAAAGAAAAAAATAAGCGTCTACGGATTCAAGGGGGCGTATGGGGAGGGCAGGGAGGTCACCCGTACAAGTACGATCGAGGTATCCGGTTGCTGAACTTACACCACCGGACGAAAGCCTGTGCGTTCATCCTCTAGGGCCGTTAACTACAAGCCACATAATTTTTGTTCTTCTTAAATTCCACGTTTGTGTGAAACTTGAAAAAAAAACAGTACGTGATTTACATATTTCAGTGATATACATGTATACATACCTATACACATGTATACATATAAATATCTGCTTATCAGGAAGAAATGGGGAGAAATAAGACAAGATACAAATTGCCTACTGATAAGACGTTGTTGAACAAAGCCAGTACCAGCACCAAGTTATGTTTTTATGTTGTTGCAAGACGGAATGAATTAGTTTCATCCCCTATACATTTTGCAGACAAAAGTTTTGATTCTGACACAGGTAATGGGTAATCACGATGTCCTACCAGAGCATCATTTATTGCACGAAAACAAAACTTTGGTAAAAACAAAAACTACTATAGGAAAATCAGGTAGCAATACTAGCAGTCCGAACAATTGTATGTATAACGTATGTATGAATATTGTATTCCAAAATAAGTGAAGGTCAATGGCCGTGTGGAATTACCATATTACTAAATACTAACTAAATAGGCTGGCTAAACTAAGATCTTAGCACTAGCACATACAAAACGATGCTTGACATGATGATTGTTCGTTGGACTTCAGTTCATACGTAAAACTTAAAATGTTAATAATAATAAAACGAACTAGTAACATCACCAGACCCTAACTACTTATTTATTTATAAGTGTACATACATATGTATAATATTATAATTATTAATTATCATTGGTACAATAAAAACATTATCACACAAAATTGCATAACCATTTGTTTTTGGTCATTTAGGTTCGATCACGTATATTCTCATACTTTGACACAACCTCTGAAGGTAGGGATTCCAAAAGGAACCGATGAGTACTGTCGCATCTGATGTGATCTGGCACTTCCATGGGACCAATTACGGAACCAAACTGACACACAACCGTTTGTGTATTCATTTTTAAGAAAGGTTTACTTTCCACACTACACATTTTCTTTAGAACTCTCATTTTATCCATACGTAATTTCTCCCATCCTTCCACACGAGGATCCTTCATGAGTTTCCCGGCGACGGCGGTGGCGAACACGGAACATCCCATTGGAATTCTGTCAGCCATGTTTATAAATATTTTTTATTAATATTAAATTAATATTTAATGTAGGAACCAGTATATACACAACTGACTTGATATTGAGACAACAATAATATGAACGCATATATTCGTTTAGACACTTACATAGGTTCCCTCTTGTCATGAAGAAATGACTCCAAGGGATAGCATTTTAACTCCACATCCAAGCCCCTAGGTCGAAGAATCTCTTCCAATTTTGAAATCACAGTTTCCCTGACTTCAGCTTCATATATTCTGAATTCTTTGGCATTGCCCGAACCATCAAAATATGCCGCTGCCCATTTCTCCCCTCCTTGGATGCCATCACGCCGTTCCCCGACCGCTACAATTAAAACTGAAATGTGACTAGAGCTTGTCTCAAATCGGAAAATCTCCGGCGATACTTTCTCCATGAGCCTCCGAAAGGTAATGGGGAAGATCCAATAATTTTCTTCCGGCCAGGGTTCTTCAAAATCCCAGTCACACCGACTGATCACAGTTGTTTCCTTTACTTGACGCCCTCCTCGCATCTGTTTAATCTCCACCTGAAAAGTTTTCACATTCATATTTACCCATTTATTCACCCACAATAATATCTTAGCATTTTGATCATCTTTTGGATTTCATTAACATTTTTGGAGATCCTCAATGCCATTCCTTGAACTACACCACCTAAAATTCATGTACATGATTCAACTTCTGACTCAAGTCACACCGAAATAAAGGAATTGAAACTCAGCAATTCAGACACCACACAACTTTTACGTTCGCAATACGGACAAACACACGGCTATTAAGACTTCCGAAAAGACAAGTTATAGGTCATTCGTAAACCTATCAAAGGATCTACAAAACTCACGTAGGTATACTAAAGAATAATTTCTGAATCCAATTTTACCTCCTTAAAGACAATATGGATTTCACCAACGTCGTACAAGCAAAATTTGGTTTCCTGAGGCTGTCGCGGGTACCACAACTGTTTCAAATGGTTGAGGTACTTCTGAGTATATGAATTATGAACTCCAGTATTATGCTTCTGAAAGGTCAATTCCACTTCCATTTTCTTCCCTCTACTCGCACCTTAAAACAATATTTTGGTCATTATTTACATTATTTAGACGGAAAGCATTCCAAACTAATAAAAGCTTGTGTTAAATGTTAACCAAACCTAAACAATTTTCACTGTTCACATTCATTTCTACAGATACAACTTTCATAGGATTCAAAAAACAGGTAGAAACAAAATCTTTAAGTACTTTCAATAGCTTCAGAAGCTTTTCTCCTCCGTCGTTTCATCCCCCGGGTTTCGGAAGCTACGGGGAGCATCTCCATACTGGCAGATGGGATTTTTCGACCTTGCGTGACCCGAGCATTTCGAAGCTGCCATTCCACCACCTTTTCCAACGGATTTGCCTTGTCACCCTGAAGAACGTTGTGACATTGTGACATCCATTTCTGCTCCATCGTATGCTGAATCAGATGTTGTGGGATCGCACATTTGACTCCTCTCTCAACTCTCGCTGTTCAACCAAGATTTTATAAGACAAATTATGCTCCTGTTTTTTCACCTTTTTTTCATAAAGAATGAAGAAAACCAATAATAATATTATTTTATACCTGCGACTTCCTTTATATGGATCTGCTTCGTAAATTCTTCAACTTCCTTCATTTTCCGTTTCCGGACTCGGGTCTGAGAAATACTTTTGCTGGCTCTTCTTCTCTTTGGAACCAAATGCGACATGACGAACTAGACAAAATGACTTAAGAAATCCTTTAAAATGTATTTGTAATTCACAACGATATTAATTTCGTTGAGATTTGAGATTTCTTAGCTGAACTTTTGCAAAAGGACGACTTCTACTTGAATTATTTCGAGTGTAACTAATTTAAATGCGGATTTCGTCTTTCTTGCGGGAAAATGGAAATGTCCACATATTCAAAATTGATGCGCTCCCGGTTTCCTTGATTCTTCCAACGAGTATGCGTCTCATGAGTCTGCTGACTCTGTTGTGGTAAATCTGTCCTATTTTTAAAAAATTTGTAGGATTATAAACAGGTACTTACTTTACTTAGGTAAAGCTTATATTATGATATTATGAATTATGACTACTTTTTTTTGCAACGTTTTTTTTCATTTTTTTCCCGTTGTGGTTGAAATAAGCAATTTGGAAGGATTATTTTTAATTTTTAATTTTCTTAAGCATTCTGATTAGTAGTACTTTCGGCTATATTTCAGCTGTTTCTTCTAGTGCTTCTCACAGGTCATGTAAATTGAAGTTTTGAACACGAACATGCACATGACATTAAATTTCATGTTATTTTTGGGCGTCCCATGAACCTGCACATGACCTGAAGTTCATGTTCAGCAAAAATTCATGTGAAGAGGCTCAGGTATTCGACGCTG
>JAQGBT010002311.1:0-24900 GCA_034698585.1 Disparrhopalites patrizii
TCTTGCTCTCTTTTATTCATCCCTCTCTCTCTCTCTCTCTTGCTCTCTTTTATTCATCCCTCTCTCTCTCTCTCTCTTGCTCTCTTTTATTCATCCCTCTCTCTCTCTCTCTCTCTTGCTCTCTCGCTCTCTCTCTAGTTCCGAAAATGTGTTCCCGTAAACTTTCCCACAAAAAGGCCCATGTGTTTCCCGTAAACTGTACATATTTGCTCATGTTGCGTGCTCCGCTCCCAAATTTCCTCCGCTTCTTTAATTCCAACCCCCTGGAAGGGAAATTAAAGCGCGAGACACACGATCAGGTGCCTGGGGTCCGAGTGAAAAGCTCTATGAAAACTGCCGTTATTGTTGTATTGTGGTGTAGAAATAAGTAAGACATCTACAGGAAAGGGCTGAGGGAGAATTTTCACTCACACTTTCAATAGATAAGAGCAAGTGAAGTCTCCATCTCATGTAGCTGTTACTCTTTTAACCCTTCTCTCTCTCTCATTTTGAATTTGTCATTCTCTCTCTCTCTCTCTCTCTCTCTCTCTCTCTCTCTTTTAGTGAATTGAGATAGCTCTAATAATACATTGGTGATGATGAATAACACATTGGAGAAAAAATGCATACGGTGTGTAAGAAATCTAATAATAGTACTACTACTACTAATAATAAATTCTCCATTGAATCATTCCCTCCTCATCCCTTCATTGACTACTTCCAATGACTAGACACTTTTCACTTGAGCAACCCTCTCTCTCTCTCTCCTCTATCCCTCTCTCACTCTCTCACTCTGTCGATCTCTCTCTATCTCGGGTCTTTTGAGGTCCGTCCAAGCACACACACATAAACACATACACACACACCTAAAAAATCTATCTGAGCATTTAAGAAGAATTACAAACTATGAGAATATTTTTAAAGCGTATAGATATACTTGTTTTTTGGAAGAACCTTTTACTATTGAATTTTCTCCCCTTTTTTTCTTTTGATCAAAAGTATTTAGCACAGAAAGGAGAGAGGCTCGTCGTTTGATAACCGTGACTAAGGTTATAGAGAACAAGTTAATGAGGAGATGAAGCAGAAGACGGAGAAAAGAGGGGGGAAAGTCAGGAGGTGAAAAGGAAGACGACGACCATGACAAAAGGAAGAAAGGGAGAGAAAAAAGGGGACTGAAATGTGTACTTGGAAGACAACAAGAATAGGGAGAGTCCCCTCCGCCTCCAAATCCTCCACCTATTTGTGTAAATGTGACAAGCGGTCGTGAAAAAATGGATTTACGAGCCTTCTCCTTGCATTATGCGTTGAATTACACGAGTATTTAAATGAGAGGGGTGAGAGAGACAGGAGGGAAGAGAGACAGATAGAGAGAGAGAGAGAAAATAGAGAAAAAAATAATGTCCGGAATTTATTGACTTTAGTAAAAAGGAAGAACTTCTTCTTTGTAAGGGCTCAAAAACAGAAAAGAAAGTTGGGGCATAGCTCTTTTTTGAGGTAGACGACAACGGAGATTCTCTTTTCGCTTCAAAGGAAGATAGAGAGACAAGGAAGAGGTAAAAGTATTTACTGGGTATAGCTTGGCGCTACAAACAAGGCAGAGGAATAAGGAGGAAATCGGGAGAGAAGAAGAAATAAAAACGAGGGAGAAAAGGCTAAGATGAAGGGGCTTTTGCTCCCCAAATTGGTATCATTTATTGGGGTGTGTGAATTTCACTTGAGTAAATTTCATCGGGTGAAGGATGACTGAGTCGATGAATAAAATATAGTCAGATTTCATACATGAATGAGAGGCCACGTGGAAAGTTGCTTGATGGATGACGATGTATACTAGGACCAGGCCTTCCCCGACCCCTTCTACTTCACACCCTATCACCACCATGTAACTATATATCCCCATACCTCATGCCAATCAATATGTAGTCATAGTAGTAAATCTTTAGGATCTAGCCTTAGATTAAGTGCAAACAATGAGAGAGGGTGAAAGGGAGAGAGAGAGAAAGAGGTAGAAAAAAAATGATCAATTGGTTCTTTTCTTTCAAGGAAGATTCGCAGCTGATTCCCTATAATCTCGAACAAATAGCCACACACATACACATGTAGAGTCTTTCAGAGTATTTGTATGTCTGTTTTTTTCCATGGGAGTGAGTCAAGGTACATGGTGTTAACCATTTGTTCTCCCACCTTTTGTCTCATCCACGGCGCTCTTATCCAAAAGGGTCAGTCTCTTATTTTGCTTTGGGTCCAGGGCCAAAAAAATGGACATTCTCTCTTTCTAGCTAGTATCTCTCCACATCTCCTTCTCTCTATTTCTCTCTATCTGCCTCTTTCTGCCTCTTTCTGCCGATGCCTCTCTTTTTCCTTCCTTCTAGTCTCCCTCAGGCACCTCTGTCAGGGTCTATTTCTACTCCTGTGACACTTCCGTTTCTCTATTTCTCCATTTGTCTCTTTCTACTTTCTCTCTCTCTCCCTCAACCTCCGTCTCTGTTCTCATCCCGGCGCTCTCCCCCGACAAAAGGACCCATACATTATTTCTCAGAGCAGAGGCCAGTGCTTTTACTCACAATTACAAGTGATTAGTTGTGCCCACTTCCACCGCCGCTCCCTCCGAGGTGCTGGCAGGCTAATACACTTCCAATCTATTAATTCCCTTCAAGTATTTAATGGGAATCTTCTTCTTGGTAATATGTACCGTTTTTCCAAATCCACTACTTTCTGGTTGCTCTCGTTTCCTAAGTTTTCAAGTGTCGGTGCTCTTTTTTTTTACGTTTAAGGTAGTGGGTTCTTCCTTAATTGTCTTGGAGAAAAACTTGTTGTAAAAATGTCTGGCTCCAAAATGGGACGACCGGGGGCGGAGGATGGGAGAGAGGAAATCACTTTTATTAATCATCAAACATTTTTAAAGCTCTCTGTCTCATGATACCGATATGTTTCTTGGAGTTTGAAATTTTAATTTTATAGATATTAAGTGTATAGAGCATAAAATTGAAAATTATAAAAAAAACATAGATTTTAATGGGAGTCGAAAAAAGGGAATAAAATCGTACGGAGGAAAAAAATAAGATCCGACAGTCGTGAGGAGCTGATAGCATTAAAAGTCCCAGAGGATCCCGAAAAAACCGAAGTGAAGATTTGGAGGAAGATATAGAAGGGGGAGATAGGAGATCTCTCCAAGTCTCCCAATTGGTTCCCTCGGAGGGAAGCGTTATATCAGTATTGGTTGCAGAAAATATTACAATGTAATAATTACAAGGTCTTCCCTGCACACATGTACCGGGAGGCACATGTAAGTTCATGGCCTCATGCCCTGTACATACCCCGAAAAACGACGGACAAGCTCCTCTTTGACGCTCCCACAATTCCCATTGTCTGCTAACAGTGTTGCGTTATACTGGGTATAAATAGTATAAAGCTTTATACTTGTTCTTTTTTTTTCCTTCTTTTTTAAAAAAAAAAAGAAAAAAAGACGCCCGCTCTTCCTCTGTCAGTACATTGGCACATATGAGACGAGGGAGAAGGTAGAAGGAGCCCATAGTAGCAGGAGACTGTGTGATGGGAGCACAAAAGAGAGTATGAAATCTTGGAGTAAAATTGTACGTGTATAACTAGTTGAAAGATATCCGAATTCAAGACTCATCAATCACTAGCCTTCACTTCTGATCAGCTCTGTCTAAGTGCTTCCATCCTCTTTCCCTATTTCCTATGCTGACAGTTGGTAGTCTCTCCTCTCGCCTTTCTACCTCCCTCTCTCTCTCTCTCTTTCTCTCTCTTTCTCTCTCTCTCTTTCCCTATTTCAATATATTCTCATCCCATATGCACCTACACAAAGCCTACCCCATACTTTTGTGAAAAAGTAACCGGGTTAAAAGATCAGGAGAAAGAGAGAGAGAGAGAGAGAGAGAGGATTGTGGAAAAACCGAATATCGTATCGGCAGTTGTCACACAATCCGACGGTTACTCACTGATCCCCATGAATTGAATGTGTACAACGTGTATGTGTGTGTGAGCCGAAGAGAAAGAGAGAGAGACCGAAAGAGAAATAGAGAGAGACAGAAAGAGAGAGAGAGAGAGAGAAAAGAGAGAGAGAGCGTCCGATCATGACTTTCAGTTTTCATTTGTTTTATTTTAACAGCTCATGTAATACTTTGCGTATACCACAACTCATTCACAACTGTCCCTTGCTCTATCCATGGATTGAGTGTAAATGCATATAGATACTGAGTGTGTATATACACAATGTATTTCCACGGCCTTTACGACAACCACGAGGCATTCACTAAATATTGGGGTTCGCAAATCCTTTTTGATACTACCACCATTGCTGCCCCCACCGCTCTTTTAGTACTATGCATTGAGCAAATGGCTACAATGAGGAGAATTCCATCTCTCTCGATCATTCTCTCCGTATCCTCAATCTCCCTTTTTTTTCTCCCTCTCTCTCTCTATCGCTCTCCCTTTTTCTCTTCCTAAGCTGAAAGATGACAAAAAAAATGTTGACTCACTCTCCATAGAAACTCACATTTCATGCTGAGCCATCGGGAGTCAATCAAACTGATACAAAAGGTGTCAATTGCTGTAAATTATTACAGCGTGTTCCCGCAAAACATGTTTTTAGTATCTTCATCGCTGAACTTTAACGTGTTTTTATGGACTGGTAGAGTGGGCCCATGGCTCAACCCCTGAAAACCTTCTCCAAAATATCAGTCAAATCTTTGTCCTTTTAAGGTGTATAAACCTCTATCTGTCTCTCTCTATATATTTTATTTTCTCTCTCTCTCTCGCTCCGTCCTTCTCGTTACTTCTCTAACACTAATCATCATGTTCATCTCCATCTCTCTCCCTCTCCTTTCAACAATCATTCTTCTCACCCATTTTTTTTTTTTGGTTCTTTCCTCAGTTTTACTACGGACAGCTTTTTTTGTTGGATCTACAAGAAATTAAACTTTTGTAAAATCAAGGAAATTCTTATGTATCTCTCTTCTTTTGTTCTGCTCCTTCCTATTTTAATGTGTACATTTCCGCGCAAATACTTGTGCAAAATATTTCGGCGATTTTTTTTTATCCTTCATCTTATGCCTTTTCTCTTACCCTCGTTCCCTCATTTACTCCATTTGTCCTTGGTGTCTCTTTGGGTCAGAGACACAATGAGGGAGGGAGAGAGGGGAATTTATATACTTGGTCTCAATCAGCATCTCATGACCATCCTCATCAACAGAGGGAAAAAGAGAGAAAGAATGAAAACGGGACTCCATACAAGCTCCTATGACTCTACATAATGTGTGCAGATCATGGAGAGAGTCACTCATAAATCACAGTAGATTTTTTTCCCCACAGCTTTATAGAAAAGAAAAGAGTTAAATAAAATTTTATGAATGACCTTTTTTCCCCTCTCCTACTCTCTCTCTCTCTCTCTCTCTTTTCCTCTTTCCCTCTCTTTCTCCCTCCCCTCCTTACACCCTTGCTCTCTCTCTTCATGAATACAGTCATAACAATTTATGGCAACCCTCTGCATCTCACGCTGTTTTTTCCATGCTCCTACTCCCATGACTTGAGTAACAAAAGGGTGCAAAAATCAAAGGAAATGTAAAAACACACAAGGAAGTTGAGACACACGTACGACTACATACTTTACGATGGCTGGAACACTGGAATAAGCCTTAAAAAAATACTACACATATTTCTATATGGAGGGGAGGAGGGGAAAAAATCTCCAGCATGGTACTTGTTACAAGTCATGATGCTCTTGTTTCCTATTCACGATCAGGATGCGGAGGAGCTTGTCGGTGGTGGTACATAGTAGCACTGAGAGCGTGTGTATCCATACACTTATGCTTTAGGATCGAGAGGAAAAAAAATTATTGAAACACAACAGAAAAAAAGGAGCATAGAATTTTCATATGTAAATAATAATATTAAAAATAATCAAGTGCTTCATATGCACCAATAAAATAGATGGAGAGAGAGAGAGAGAGAAAGAGAGAGAGAATGGCCTACACGTGAAGAACAGCACGAGTGAGTGAAGTGAGCCAGAGTTCAGAAGTATATTGAGAGAGAAAGAGGAGAGAGAGAGGAAACACATAGAGACATTGAATGGGTCGCCCGCCCCATAGAAACCGACACACGCAGAGTCATAAATTAGTCAAAATTCAAAACCAGATAGCGATTTATGAGTTATTATTTTCATGTGTACACAAGAAACCACTTTTAAAAGTCAACTCATCTACTACTTGCACTCTCTATTTCTCTCTCTCTCTCTCTACCTCTCTTCAATATTTACTTATACATATATAAATATATACACACTTCACCCTTTGACGACCACTTGTCAGCTCATTCAATGTATGGTCAGTTTTTTGGAAGAAAAAATTTCTATGTGGCAGCAGAGAGAGGAAGAGAGAGGGAGAGAGAGAGAGAGAGAGAGAGAAAGGGAGGGATTCAATAAATAAATGAACCTTTTTGAGGGACGGTCAATTGGTCAAGCCAGGGGAGAGTGAGAGCAGTGAGAGAGAGAGAGAAGCGAAGGTAAAAGGAGAGACAAACTTTTCCCCCAAAAAGATCTGATGGTGGCTCAGTGGTTTTGTCTCTTCGTTGTATAAGAGTTCACTTTAAAGTCATACAAGAGTGTTTGAGTGTACTTTTTTTTCAATACATGACAGGTTTCGTGTGGTTAACTAGTGTAAAATGTACATGTGTACTTCTTATATAAATTGACGAGAGAAAAAGGATTTACTTGTAGCTCTCTCGAAGACTCGTGTTTTTTTCTTCATTTCTCTCTCTCTCACACACACATACAGACTCTCTCTCTCTCTCTCTCTCTCAGTTTGTCCCTCTCCATCTCTCCCATTCACTATCCCCTTCCTTTTGGTCTTTGTGTGGAAAAGTTGATATTATTATTATCAACAATATTATATTGTCCAAAAGGAATAGGAAAAGGAGGAGGGTATGGAGTGGACACCAGTTAGTATTATTATTTGGTGATTGAATATTTACGTTATTTTTTTTCATTTCGATATGTCTTGTTTCAATTAACATTGTTTTGCCTTTTTTTTGTATTTGCATCATTCTTTCCAATTGGAAAATCCTGCATATGTGTGTAATTTTTTTCACTACACTCAAGAATTTCTTGAATTTATGTACTCCCAAAGATTTTATCCTTAAAAGCATGTCCATTTAATTTTCCTTCTTCAGGACACAACATTTGACTTGAGAGGAACAGAAAAAAAAAGACGTAAAAAAGATATTTTTTTTCTCAGGTGGACTTGTGAGATTGTCAATATGCTGGTGAAAAAAAGGGTGTGTTAAAAGATTATTCAATAGACATAATTACGATTTCGTCCTTTTGAAAAAATTTTAATTGCTTTCCAGCAACTTTCTCCCAATTGATGGAACTGTTTTATAACCAATTTGTCACTTTTAGACAAGGAGTTATGAGTCACTTTTTTCGGAGCGGACATTTTTGCGAATTTAACAGGATTCTGCCACTGGGCTAAAGACCTCCCACAAATTCCCCCTCATAAATAGTCCCAAAATGACAAGGAGGATTTATTGGAGGACAAAAAAATAATTGTATTCTATTTTCTATGACTGAAAAAGGTAAGCTTACTATTGCCTTGATGACTATTCTTCCTCGTCGTCTTCTTCTCCTTCATCCAAGGGTATTCCGGAACATTGACATTGGCCTGGGTCATGTTCCCTCGATTGTCGACGACCACCATCTCACCCAACGGCCCCGGACCCACCCCACCGTTGTTGGTGGGGGTTTGACCGTAGCCCATGGCACTGGTCATGTTGGGTGGGGTGGCGGGATTCCCTTCGTGATGACTTGGACTCATGTGTGGGTGAAGGCCGGCGGCATGACTCAAGGACAATGATGTCAGATGTCCGGGTCCCGTCAGGGCATTGTTGTTCCCCACGCTATTCCCAGTGCTATTCGGCCCCACACCCACGCTCCCGCCCCCGCCGCTAAGGATCTCAGCCATGCAGGGACGACTCGCAATGAAGCCCGACTCGGACTCGAAGCCCTCCAGGGAATCCAGGCTCTCCATGGTGAGGACAGAGGAGGAGCCCGGACTGGAATTCATCGTGGAATTCAAACCATTGTTACTGTGACTGTTCGGATTCCCTAACGTCACGTTCCGTGACCAACAAGGCGAGACACGGTCAATCATCTTCTGGCAGTTTTACAAAAAAAAATACACTCACATAAACTTATCACCGGAAAAAATGTCTGGATGTCACCGGATAAAATGTTTGGATGTTACCGGAAAAAATCACGGGGCAAGTTCCTCATCAAGGAAAAGAAGGATTTATTTTATAGATAGCTTTTTATTTTTCATCAGATCTCTGATTCAACGTTTTTTAAAGGGATTTAATATAAAATCTTTGTCTCTCAAATTGCTGTCCATTTATGTAATTATTGCTTTGTCCCATACACCATCCCTGGTCAAAGTCGGTGGGAGGAGAGGAAGGTGAGAAAATATGGGATGTGCATGTTTTGAGGAGGGAGAGATTCCGTTCTGTGTTCAAAGGGTTTAGGGGAGAGAATTTTTATCTCTTTTTTATTCACTCCCTCGTCTTCCCCTCTTTTCTTCTTCTTCTTCCTCTTGTTCTTCTTCCCAGCAATAAATCACTGACCAAAGTCTCGTGCCTTCACAAGTGGCTTGGAATTGTCAACACACTGGAAACAATTGAGTTCTCGAGCACTATTGCGAGCCATTCATAAGCCATTGGGCACATCCTTGGAAGGACACCGGCTTTTAGGAACAACATGAGGGGGAGAGGGAGAAAAAAAAACAAGTGCCAATAAAATATGAAGCCGGTGATGCTTACTGCTATCTTCCTCTTTCTCTCTCGCTCTCTCTCTCTCTCTTTTTCCCTCCCTTTATGCCTTTTCACCAGACAAGCCCTTCGGAGGGAGAGAAGCCAGGAGGAAGACGAGTACAGGAAGAGTAGTAAGAATTATAGTCTATCTGCCACATGTTGCAGGTCCATTCTTTCCTTCTTCTTCTCTATTCTCTCCTTCTTGTCTTTTCAATCTTTCCCTCTTGCACACTTTTATTATTTTCCCCTTTTTCCCCCCTCACCGGAGATCCCGATGTTATGACCAGTTGAAAGAGTCTCGGACGGTGGTGATGGTCGTTTGAGCCAACGGCGACGACGATCATCAAAGATGATCTTCTTCTTCTCTTCTTCCTGGGAACAGATGATGACAAAAAAGGAGGAGATAACCGAAGGAGCCAAGAGAAAAAAAAATATCCCTAAAAAAAGAATTGAATCCGTGAAGGGGAAGAAGAAGACAAAAAGAGCTGGAGAGAGTTAAAGGAACGGTTCTTTTCTCTTTGGTTGTTGGATTAAAAAAAAATTTGGTTTGGCGAAAGTCACACAAAGCAGAGGAGTCACATTTACTTTGACTTTTATGTCTTTGTTCACTTATTATTTATCGTGGGCTCAATGACATTTTCCCTTGTTCTTCCAGCCACGGCAGGAGTCTCTCTCTCTCCCTCTCTTTCACTCTTTCTGTTCCTTCTTTCTCCACCCTCTCTCTCTCTCTTTCCGATTTCTCCCTTTCTTATTTCCCTTTTTCACTCTCTCTCTCTATCTCTCTTGGTACCTTTTTTGCTCCACCAAAATGAAGTTTTCACGCTGTGAATTAGAACCGGACTCCTTTCCTCACTCACTCACGTATTTACTTATTATTTGATTCAGTCAGTCAGTCAGTCAGATTTTTTTTATCCTTCCTTGGGAGGGAGAGAGAGATGGGGGAGAGAGAGAAGGTATAAAAAAATGTACAGAGAGATGGACAGAAGAGCACAGGACACTGTGAAAAAATTTGCATACTATAAACTGGATGTGGTGGTGGTAGCATTGGTGGTGGCAATGGGAGAAGTGGTAGTAGCAGGAGCAGTTGTACTGCTAGTAACAATCATCCTTCAGACCCTTGACAAACTGTTGTTCTATGGGGTGTTGTTTGCACAGGAGTCAAATAATGATAGGCAATAATAAACTGGTATCGGCAAAACAACCCTCTTGCTTTTCTTTCTCTCTCTCTCTCTTTCTCTATCTTGCTGGTATACAAAACACATACACAAACACTCATGAAATGCAAGCTGTCGATTAGGTGATACCTTTCTTGATACGTATGTTGTTACCTTTTTTTTATATTTACAACATATCTGTCCCTCTCAAAGTGAGAAAGACAAGGGAGTACAAAGTGTTTTTTTTTGGGTCCAGGAGAAGAACTTTTTTTTTATTTCCTTTTTTTTCTCTTCTCTTAAACCTACACACTACCACTACTACGTATGGGAGTCACACACTGAAGATGGACAGGATGGAGACAGGAGGAACAAAACTGGTGTCCTCACAACCAATAAATCTCACTTTACTAAGTACTCTGCCACTCACCAAGTGGGAAAGTTGCAAATTTTCCTTTTTGTCTTTTTTTTAAACTTTTTCGTATAATTTTATATACTCCTACATTCCATTGATTCCTTTTGCTGTTCTTTGACCAGATGTTCCTTTTTGCAACATGTGTTTTCTCGCACCTTTTCAATCAAATTCGCTTCAAGTGGCTCTCTGCACTTGCATTCACTCTTCTTTTGCAAGATGGAAATATTTATCTTTTCAGTTTTATGGGGAGGAAATTCCACGTCGGAGTTGCTCGTCTGAGTAGAATGCGCTTTTCGTTGTTACTCCTTTTCTTCCGGTCAGTTGGAGATGGGATGGTGGGATTTATTGCGTTTGTTGCCACTTCAGGGTAATTCTCCCGTAAGATTCCGTGACGTTTGTTGTGCAGAGAATACGATTGTTTCTGGACGAGATTTTCAACAAAAACTGGCCACCTGTTAGCTCCAGACCAACAAAAATTCGAAACCAATTTCTTTGTCCGTCGCGATCTGCGGCGCACAATAAGGGTTGAAATGCTTGACAAATGTTTGGGAAATGTGCAAATATTTGGTTTCAGTCCGTTGGTACAGTTGGGAACAAGACGATTGTTGTTGTTCAGCTCAATGAGCCACTAACAATGGCTTTGGCTTTAAGTGAAATGGTTGGGCTAGTCCCAGAAAAGGAATTCTTGGACCCACGTGCTTCCCACACTTCTCCGTATTTTCCCCTTGAACTTGGGGTGAAATTTTCCCGGGGGATGAAAAAGATGATGTTTTTTTAGTAAATGTACACAAGTTGTATTATCGAAGTTGCATTAATAAAAGGAAGGATATTTGTCCAAATGGCTGTGTGTCTTATGCTAACTATGTTTTCCCTTTTTGAATGGGAAGTCACACGTCCCAAATATGTTTTCACGGCGCCGTGGAGGGCTCTAAAGCGTTGGTGGTTGCACGAGGGAGTATGAGAATTTTTGGTGTGGTGGCAGAGAGTTTATGCGGGGGAAAGGAGCCTCAATGTGTGGACACGGGGAGAGTTGAAGGGATAGAGAGAGTTGTTTTGGGTGAACAATGCCAGAGAGTGGCAGGGCTTGTGGCGGTGGTTGGTGGTGGTGGTGGCAGGCGAAGAGGCGAAGAGGCGAAGCAGAGGGAAAAACGTTTGCTTTTCCTCCTCTCACTCACTCCACTATTACTGAGACTCTTCAAGGGGTTGCTTCTTCGGCCTCTCTCCCTCTCCCTCTCCCTCTCCCCATATAGCTGAGAGAGACAGCTCAGAGAAAACTGAGTTATAGGAGCTTCATTTGAGCACTCTCTCTCTCTCTATCCCGCTCTTCCCGAAGTATTCTTAGGCCCCTCTCCTCTCCTTCATTTTCTCCTTTCCCTCTTTTTTTCAACCAAAAAGAATGGGAGAATCCCGAAGAATGGAAGAAAAAAAATGACACTCACTCTCCTTCTTCTCGTCACTTCCCTCACTGACACGCGGATGAGAGAATGTCTATTTAAAGACTAGTTGTCTCATAATCAGTAGATGGCCAAAAAAGTTTTTGTCCCTATAGATATCCCTCTCTCTCTCTCTCTCTCTCTCTCTCTCTCTCTCTTCTGTACTTGATGTGGTGTAGATGTTTTGCCGTAAAACATGAGGGAGTCGCAAAAAGAGGAACAATGGGAAGCTGGTGACGGATTTGCCTTGTGAAAAGTCTTTGTCTTGGTCTTGTTGTGCGTATTATTTTACTATTATTATTATTACTGCCATTATTATTTTAGACTTGTTGTTGTTTTTTTTATTATTATTTTCTTCCTACTCTTCTTCGTTTGACAGGGAGACGATGTCTCAGGGGATATGGAATGATTTTTTTTTCCAAGGTAATTTTTAACCAGACTCATATCACTGGCAAACTATCCAAGATGAGCAAAATGCTCCTAATAAATGTCTTAGGCTACATGCAAACCTTCTTCTTATCGGACTCGCCTCCAATGTATTTATGAGCTATTGTGAACTGTGAGCATAGTGTTTTCGTCCTCTTTTCTTGATGCATTTTTCTCATTTCTTTATTTTCTTGTCTTTATTCCCTTTTCCTTATTTTCTTCTCTGTCTTTTTTTCTTCTTTTTCTTTTCTTTTCTGAATGTTTCTCTTCTTTTTATTTTCCCGTCTGTCTTATCCTGCTGTATTTAGTTTTGCCCCTTCTCCCTCTGTCTTTCTCTTTTCAGTTTTCTTTCTTTCTCTATTGCACATACCTTTCCTTTCCTGATACTATCCCCCCTTTTCTCTCTCTCTCTCGTCTTTATCACTAGAGCAATAGCCTTTTAAAATGCAATGTTGATTCAACGTAATTTTTCTTCCTAGTGGTAAATTTTTGCAAGTATATACAAATACGTGAATATGTATTAGAAAACGTTTTTTTAGTAACAAGAACAACCACCATTGGAATGTTGTATGTGTAGGGTAAAGTTCCAATTTTTTTCTTTTTAACTTCTGGTTTTTTTATTATTAATAAAATTCAGATAGAAAAAAAAACTTGTTCGGGACAGGAAGGTGATTACAATTTTTTTTTGTGCTACCTTTCTAGCGTCCACAAATACACTGGCAAGAAGGCGGAGCTTTGAATCTTGTACACTTTGTACGTGTGGCTTTTATTTCTCAAAAAGAATTCTTCCTATCAAATTCCTGTTGGCGTTAAAAAAGTATTGAATGATAACTTTTTAATAAATACTATATGAACTAAACAAATACGACTTTTAGGACTTTTTGACGGCTATTTACCAGCTGTAGGTCGTTTTTTAAATGGCGTTTTTCTGTTGTTCCTACCTTCATACGTCATATATGTTGCGGTAAGAATATCATTTGGCGAATCATGGGGTAGGGATTGTGTTTGCGCCTTTGTTTTTTTTGTTTGTTTATTTATTGGCTGTGATAGTGTATTATCTGGTCTAGTTATAATTAGGAAGAAGAGTCAGCCGTCCACCTTTTTTCTGCGGTAATAAAAAGAAAGGGCAAAGGACGTTTTTTGCCCACGTTGTTTTATTGAGAAAGCGCGTGGTAAGTTGTTGGTAATAAAATAAAAAATATTTAAAAAATTGATGCTGAGACTCCAGTGTTTTTGCCATCGACTACACCCACGTCTTTCATCGTGCAAAGTATGCAATTTAAAATATACAATTTACAAAAATCAATTTATTACAATCACATAATATTTTAGCACAGAGGTGTGTCTAACAATAAGCCTCTCTGTCTCCTTTGCTGCCTTTTAAATTCCGTTTTTGGCTGTAACATATTTTTCTCCAGCGTCACGAATTATATCATAAAGTGCCTTGTTCATTCAAAAGTATAATATTGTAGTATGAAGTAATCTTTTTTTGCTCTCTACAATTATATATTAAGGAGAGTCTTACAAACAAAACATTTTTTTTGCACTTTCTACAACTCACAAGGTCTTCTCCAAAACTTCGTCTAACTGGCACGTCCCAACGTGTGCTCATGTAGGTAACGTAACGTATTTGTCAGTCCATTTGGAATAAATGCACCACATTTCTATAAGACTGCACGGCCCAAAGAGAGAGAGAGAGAGACGACAAATGAAATAAAATTTTTTATTTGCACTACTCCTATGCCAGTCCTATTTCTTGAGTATCTAATAATTTTGTGGGGACTGAGAGAGAGAGAGGGAGAGAGTGACATAAAAAGGATATGGAAGAGAGTGTTTGTGGCTCGCGAAAAGGCCCGTGAGTGTGGAGTTAATTACTTGATTTATGACGGTGGGCAATTAATAGGCCTCGTAAAGTTCATCATAGCGTACTTATGGCTAGATAATGGTCATATAATAAAGGTCCGAATGTTCCTGGTGGCATTGAAGGTGCTTTCCTTCTCCACATTCTCCCTTCTTTATATTTTTTCCCCTTTCACTCCCATAGCTTTTTTTAAAGACTCCTCTTATTTACATTACACTTTCAGAACAAAGCAAAAAAATAAATAAAAAAAACTGGGGAACCAAATAAGTACAGAAAAATGTCAAAAGGGAGTGAGAGTATGAATAATTGAGATATTTCCTCCTTTTCTCTCCTCTTGTTTGTTATTGCAACAAATAATATTTTTATTACAGGAGAGAGGAGAGCTTGTTGGGTGGTCGTGGTCGGCGTGAGTGTACTGTCGTCACTTTCTTTCCGATTGGCATCAGCCAGCCATCGTCCATGTACAGGGTGCTTCTCTATTTAGAAGTTATCTCAATGTCCTACTATCTGCACTTAATTGTGCGAAAACAATGAGGATGGTTGCAAAGCAACACACGTAAAGGGCGGGGGAGAAGGAATACAATAGAAAAATAGTTGTCATTGCAATTCCAGGTTCCGCTTCCAGGTTCTGGAGACTGGAGATTATTTCCCTTCTTTTCTCCATGGACATGAGTGTACAAATTGTGTCAGACGTGTGTTTATCAGAAGAACTGCTGGAGAGAGAGAGCTGTTAATTAAAATTACGCTGTGCAATTTGTGTCCTCATTCCCGTATTAATTATGATTGTAGATACACAATCTAACTCAAGTATTTAAACAAAAATTTTCTTCATTTATGAAACTTGTATCTGCACTAAAATCGGGTTACCCAATAAAATTTGTGGGCCTTGTAGCCATGTGATGATAATGATGATGATGAATTTGTGTCCTTGTTGATATTTCCATGCCAATTGCTCTGACTTAATGATAAATTTTGTTTTTAAGAGGAGTGTAGACATTTGCAGTGGTATTAAATGTGAAGGACGAGATGGGAGTCAGCGGGTAGTAGTGGGACAGGTTTTTTCTGTCTCTCTCTCCTTTACTCTTCCACTTTCTCTCTCTTTCTCTTACTTTTTTCTCTCTTTCTCTCTCCTTTACTCTCTCACTTCTCTCTCTCGTTCTCTCTCCTTTACCGTCTCACTTTTTTTCTCTCTCTTTCTCTCACCTTTTCTCTCTCCCTCTTTCTCTCACTTTTACTCTCTCTCTCTTTCTCCGTCTCTATCTCCCTTCTGCTCTTTGAAACTCTTCACGTGGCGTTGAAAGGCTGCCTGTAGTGGACGGAGATATTTTATGGACAACCGCATGGGAATAATGTCCTTATTATTGACATGTGTGTTGGCGAGTGTACGTGTGTGTGTACTATTACGAATGCACACACGTCATCACTTGTGCTCAAATGTTATTATGGGCAAATAAACATTGAAGGAGAGAGACAAAAGTGAGTCCGGAGAATTTATATGAGCTCAGACCATTCTTTTTTTTCCCTTTCGGAATGCGTTCGAGGGTGAAGCTGTAGTAGGGAGAATTGTGGTAGTAAACGTAACTAATCATAATTGCCAATTTATGTTTATTCCTCTTTTATTCGGGTTTTACCTCCACTCTTTCCCCTCGTGCCCACCGGAAATGGTGAAATTGTTTAGCACGCCTGCAATTGCTTTGGGACAATCGAGCTTTAAAATTTAAATAGACTGCCTCCGGCTTTCTTTTGTAATTGAGAACCATATTGCCTTGGATAACTGTGCAATTTGTCAATCAAATTCTTTCTTATTTTTATTTTACTTTTTTCTATACTTTCTCCATGATTAAAATATTTTTTCTCTTATTTTTAAATATTTTTAAAGTGTGTTCTTACGTCTCTTTGAAATATTAGTAAACTTTTTTGTCCTACTCCTGTCCGGCCATTAATTCTAGTTTGCAACCAGTAAATTATTGTGGTTTCAGCTATTTTCCACCCAGTAAATCAGGGAAGCTACTGTCTCCATGAAAATGTTCCCTTAGAGACCTTTCGATAGAGCTTTCGATAAGGAGGGAAGACCACATAAAAACTGACCCTTTAAAAATACGACATAGATCATAATAAATAGTGAAAGGAAAAGAGTTTGTTTTATAACCCCCGCCCAACATCGTACCTCATCGTCTCCCCTTTATTTGACTCCTATAAAGGGTAGGGAAAAAATATTCCCATGAAAATCACCGTCTAACCGAGAGAATTTGTATCCTTGGAAATGACGATGCTACTCCCAGCACTCACCGCACACACCACAACTGTCTATACTTGGACATATTTTTTTTTTTTGGCGGAAGGTGGTTTTGTCGTGGTGGTGGGAGAGCGGTGATGTTGGCGAAGGAGAGAGCACTGTGGATTTTGCGATTCAGTTCACGTCCCATGCATGGTAAAAGTGTTGATTAGCATGGATATTTCATTATTACCCCGGCGTTGAGGGTAAGTAGGAACTATAGAGAGAGAGGCTGTTGGGGGAAAATGACACATTGCATAACGAAAGACCATAAGTTTTCTATGTGGATGTGTGTGAGGGAGAGAGGGAAAGCCAGAGAGAGAGAGAGAGAGAGAAGCCATTTGGTATTTACATAGAGTGTAAAAAGTTATCATCACATTTACTATTAGTTAAGTTAATGGTTACAGGAAAGTTTTCAGCTCGGATCATACTCGTAACCACTAACTCCTATGCTTGCACACGGGACAAGTACTTCCACAGGAGATGTTTGTCGTGGTGAGAGAAGAAGGAGTTGCTTGTAAAGAGAGGGAGAGCGAGAGAGAGAGAGACGGTAGCTGTTAATAAGTAGACTTTGACATTCTCGACTACAAGATGAAAAGGAAGGATGAAGAGAACTGGAACCAGTTATCGTGTTGAGGTGTATATGTAAATAAGCTTGTGTGCTCACATCAATGTTGTCGTCTCGCGATATAACCCATCCTCCTCCGCCTCAAAAAACGCATGGGATGTTGTGATTACCATAACCAAAACCAATACTGGGACACTCATTGCATCTTAATCAACATCTCCTTTCATTCTTCTCGTCTCATTATACTAACTATTGTTATAGCTCCTCATCCTCTCACCCTTCCCTTTCCCCTCTTTTCTTCTCTCACTTTCCGCATTTCTCTTTCCGTCTCTCACTCTTTCCATTTTCTCTCTACCTTTTTCTCTATTTCCTTCTCTCTATTTCCCTCTTTACTTTTCTCTGACTTTATGTCCTTCTATCTTTCTCTGTCCTACTGATTATTTCCTTCTTCTTTCTCTTTCTACATTTCTGTTTCTTTTGATATCCCTCTCTCTCGTATTTCTCCCTTTCTATTTATTTTTCTCTTTCTCAATTTCCCTCTTTCAATATCACTCAGTTTTCTTCTTTATTTGTCTATTTATCTCCTTCTTTATTTTTCTCTCTATTTTCTTATTTGTTTGTTTTTATTTCCTTCTTTGTCTGTCTCTGTATTTGCTATTTATTTGTCTCTCTGTTTCATTCCTTCTTTTTCTTTCTATATTTCTCTGTTTCTTTTGACTTTTCTCTCTCTTGTTTTTCTCCCTTTTCTATTTCTTTTTCTCTCTCTTTCTATGTTAGCCTCTTTCAATATCACCCAATTTTCTTCTTTATTTGCGTGTATTTTCTTCTTTATGTGTCTCTCTACTTCTTTCTTTAGTTGTCTCTCTATTTCCTGCTTTCTCTGTCTCTTCATTTCCTTATCTATTTGTCTCTCTATTTCCTTGTCTTCTGTTTTTTCATTTTCTTCTCTATTTCCATCTTTATTCTATTCGTATTATTTTATTCTATTTTTTATTCGTCTCCCTATTTTATTCTTACTTTATCTCTCTATTTCATACTTTTTGCTTCTCCGTCTAAGTTTTCTTCTGTTTTTCCATTTTACCACTCTAGCGTTTTAAATCTCCCCTTTTCTCTGTCTGACTTTCCCCTTTCCCGATTATCTTAATATTGTCTAACTTTCTTATTCCATGTCTACATTCCTTGCTCCTCTTTTGCCACTTCTTACCCCCTGGTTCTCTTCTTGTTCTTGCACAAAAATGTTTATGGACATCGTACATAATTAAACCCCATGTTCCCCGTGCATGCACAACTATGTGTGATGAGAGTATTTTTATGCGGCTACTAACTAGATGCAGGAATTCTTTGCATGATTTCAAGTTGTGCCAATAACCCTGCAATTATTGTAAAATAAATGTTATCTTAAAAGAGAATCTCCCCCTTTTTTACCGTGCTTGTTTCTAGTGACCGCATGAATTCTATTACTGCATGGAAAGTTTCTCCGGACTCTTAATTAGGATTTGCCAGGATGAGTTATTGGCTGTAGAACATAAAAGGAATTCGGGACATACGTTCAAAGTGTGTATGTAGGGCGACATCGACCTTACCGTACAATATTTGATGTGAGCTTTCACTCCTTTTTTCCCCTCTGTACCACTAATAGCGTTTTATAATTCCATACGAATGCTCTTGTCACTATGGGCTACACCAATCATACAGGCATTATTCTGGGAGCTTAGCCCATTTTCCTTGGATCTAATTCTCTCCCTCTTCCAACAGAGAGACTTTTGGCCATCCTCTTTCTCTCTCCCTTTCTCTCTCTCAAGATAATGAACGAGCGAATCAAATCAGAAATGAATTTCATGGTTGTGGAAACATACAAAGCCATTTGCTTACTATTCATCAGAGTGCTGTTTTTACTTGCGGAAACTTTTTCAAAAATCTTTTCCACGGAAGAAAAGGGAGAAAAAATGCATTTAATACATTTTCACGGAACTTAATGTCCTCTGAGCGTGTATGTATGTTACGGTTGACCGCGTACTTTAAATACAAACAAACTATAAAATGTTTTTTTTAAACAAAAATTAAACTCACGCCAGCAAATCCTTTATTTCAGTGGACATTAGTATTCATAAGTTTTTATCCGTTACAGCATTTTCTGCTTCATTTACTAAATACGAAATAAAAAAAGGACATTTTCACTCCGCACACGTCTTCCTTCTAAAAGAAAGGGCAAATACGGAGAGAGAAAATTCTTTTTTGTCTTTCTCTCTCTCTATCTCCGAAAGAGCAAGAAAGCGTGATGCATGTCCATGAATCGCATTTATTAACTAGAAAATCAACCACAACCATACAAAATTTTGCCATTTATGGATCATTTTTTGAGAATCGTATTTTGATGCTGTTTAAATTCGTCTTACTAACTATAAACGGACATTTAACGCTTAGCCTAACAATTTCTCCCCTTTTTATTCCATTTGATTTTACCTCAACCTCCGTTATACACAAGCAAGGATATGAATACAACTGTTTCGTATATTTAAGATTCATTTTTCCCCCTATAGGCCTATAAAAAATTGTTTTTGAAAATATTACTTAATAGCTACCTTTTAAAAGTACAAATTAGAATGAACTCAAACACGTATAATTCATTGCAACATAATTTTTTAAAACGACTCCCATAAACATGGCGAAAACTGCACCTACAAATGTCTGCATGGTTTAAGTAGAGAACAAAATCTTTTTATGACGACACTTTTATTGACTGTATACCAGCTGAGTGTTTACAAAACAAGGGGAGTTTAAGCATACATGAAATTATTAATGAAACATTCCACATCGATAAAAATGTTAGAGCGGCATCCACAAAAAAAAAAAAGAAGGGCACGCTTCACGAGGATGGAAATAAAAAAAAATATTGCTTCGTATAGGAAGTGAGCGAGAGGAGAGACTATGAAGTGCGAGCGAGGGGGTGATGGAAGGGCTGATGAGTCAAAGGGTGCGTACTAATAAGGTGCCTCTTTTACTTCCAAGGGAATCAGTCCTATGCGTGTGTGGTTGACTTTAAACTTTTTGATGGAGAGAAAGAGAGAGAGAGAGAGAGAGACAGAGAGACAGAAAGAGAGAGAGAGCGCGAGACAGAGAGCCTGGAGGAGGAAAGAAAGGGTAAAAAATAGAGAGTGAGCTTCGGAACTGACTACCTCCGTTGACTTTATCCTTTGATAATAATATTCTTAGAGCTCTTTACATTATGTATAGGAAATATTCTGAAAGAGAGAGAGAGAGAGAGAGAGAGGCTTTTTCACGTACAAGTATTAAGGTTGACTACTTTTGGGTGTTGGAGTGTGCTAAAGAGAGAGAGAAAGAGAGAGAAAAGAGAGAGAGAGAGAGAGAGAGAGAGAGAGAAAGGGTTGGAAGGGAGAAGAGGAGATGACGTTTTTGGCGCTCGGGACTTCTCGGGAAACAATGAGTGCACTCAAGCATGCCGTCATAAATTTATCCAGTCGATTTTTGCCATAAGCTGAAAGCAATGCAATGGAACGCAATGTAATGTAGTCGACAGGACTTGGTTGTAGCTTGGAGTCGTATAGGAAAGGCAGGAGCGGTGGAAAAAGGAAGCAAGAAAAAAAAAATAGAAGTGAGAGAGAAGCTCTTTTACATAGCACACTTCTCCCTGGATGTCAGCATATATATTATTATTACATATGTATATTTTTTTATTCCCACTCTCCCATTACTATCTAACTTGTACCGTCATATGCACGATACATCTAGAACTTTGCCTACTTATTATTATGTATAAAGTTCACGAGAGAGAGAGAGAGAGAGACAGAGAGAAAGAGAGAACAACTTGAAGAGTTGAGCATGAAAGTGTACGTAACTGGTTGAGTACCTTTTGTGTATTTCCAACAAAACTCGACGGAAAGATAGCAAAAGGCAAGACTATTAGTTTCATTCTTTTTTCCTCTTCGTCGTCGTCGTCGTCTCTCTCTCTCTCATGTAAAATCTTGTGACAAGCTCTGCGTCTCTTTTAACTTTCTATTCTTGTCTTTTTGAGAGAGAATGTAAGTAGCAGAAGATGGAGGAATAGAGAGAGAGAGTGGGAGAGAGAGAGAGAGAGGAAGGAGGGAGGCAAAGACCCAATGAGAATAAATCTCTCTCTATCTCTCTCTTGCTAATACCTATAAGCAATCGCTTTGAGAATTACGTATATTTTATCTCCTTATTTACGAACTCCTTTCCTTTCGTAGGATACAACACTTTAAATCCTACATTTTCTTCAGTCTAACAGTGTTACCTCCTCACAAAATTATTTATATGAGCAAAACGTGCATATATGCATATGCACATAAATTTTTAAAAGATGAAAAAATAAATATCTACGTTTTTTCCTCATTGGAAGTGATTCATCGATTACGACTTTCCTTTTAAATAGATCTGTTTTCCTTTTTTTTTCAAAAGTCTTTTGGCTATTTTTATATCTGACTAAAGGAGCAATATAATGGAAAACTCAGAACTGGACCTCAAAGGGTATTTTAAGGTAAGACCAAAAATAAGGTCAGTCACAGGCAGAATATGTTGGCAAATGTTTCCTAAAAAGCAGTGAACAGAGGAACATTTTCTCCCTTGCAAAATTGAAAGTAAAGTACAATGAAGAGAATAAAAAATATGGTGACTGCAGTTCTTCACAAAATTGTAAGCTGAGGAAACGCATGCTGTCAAAGTTTTGAAAGAGCACATAAAAAAGAAAGCATTGATTGAAAATTTTACACAAAGACAAAGATATGGCAGTGCCTATAGAGAAAAAATGAGTAGAATTCCACATGGGAAATGACAGAGGAATTAAAAATGGCTTTCGTCCAAGATCCTGCTTACTACAAGAGGAAGAAGCAAAAGAGAAGAGAGAGAGACAGGGAGAATAATACAATAGTGGTTGTGTACAGCCTTTGAGCATTGTTACTCACTTTCCTCGGCGTCCACGTACAAAGTTGTTTGGCCAACATTTTGGGAATTTATTGCAAAAGGGAAATGTTACGCAGTAAAAGGAGAGTCATCTAAGACTCTTGGTTTTGCTGCTGGGGAGTAAACACGTAAGTGTGCCCCCGATGATTCCTTTAGGCTTTACTATAGTCATCATCATATTTTAATTAATGGGTGGTTCCTTCATTTGAAATTCAAGCGGAGGGGGAAGAAAGGGAAGTTGAGAGGGAGAGAGAGATGAGAGAGAGAGAGAGAGAGGGATGAGAGAGAGAGAGTGAGAGAGAGAGAGAGAGAGAGGGATGAGAGAGAAAGAGTGAGAAAGAGGAGGCGAGAGAGGGATGGAGAGACGAGGGGAGGAAATATGACAGTGTTGTTGGTTAACAATGTGAATCCATGTGTAAGACTGGGCGATAAGGAAATTTTTTGAGGCGAGTAACACAGTGTGCTCCCGTCAAGTATATAGATACGTTGGAGTCCATGCGAGGCCTTGGGACAGAAAATAAAGTAGACATATCAAGACTATTTGAGGTTTTTTCCAGACTCTGTGGAGAGAGAAAAAAAGGGAAGAAGAGAAAGACAGGGAGTGGAAGGGCCAGGGGAAAAAAAGGAGTTGAAAAGTCCCGGTGGACAAGGTGATGCGATGTCACTGATCTTGACCAGTGGTCCTGACACCAAGTCGTAAATCACCATTAACTTTTAGAGATGCTGAGAGGTTTCGTCCTTGTCGTTTCGGTCGTCTCTCTTCCTTCCATGTCCATCACTTCACATCACTTCACTTCACGCATCCGACTTTTCCTCCTTTTTTCCTCCTTCCCTTTCTCCCTCCCGCCTTTTTTTCTTCCTAGCCCTTTCTCTCGCCTCCGAACCTCTCCTCCCTCCTTTTCATATAGGAATAGAAGAAAGGAAGATAGTGAGAGAGAGAGAGACGGAGACGAGCCGGATCCACACACACTTATCTTTCACATCTTTCAGTGCTATCGTTTTACGCTTTCTCCGGACCATTTTTTCTTCCTTCTTCCCTCTTCCTCCCTTTTTTTTTTCTCTCTCTATAGTTTTTTCCTTGTCCAAATTTTTTTTTGGGTTGGTCTTTTCTTAGATGGTGCAGGACACCCGTCCAAAAATTTTTGTGGTGGAGCTTCAGCCTCTTCCTTTAGGATCTTTAGTTCCCTCGATCTCCCCATGTACTTTGGAGTCAATGATGGAGAATGTGACTCAATGGGGGAGTTTATTTAAATCTGAAACCGTTCTCTCCACTTTCTCTTATTTCTATCTATTAGTGATTTCTTCCTATCCAGTTTATTGTGATTCCTTCCTATCCAGTTGAATCAATGAGAAAAACATTTGTCTGTCAACAATATTCTAATCTATATGACTCAATATTCACGAAACGAATAACATATATTTCAAAACGAATAAAAATAATATTTTGTCCCAATTATATTTTTGAATTCCCTAAAAAATTCTGTTCTACTCACAAATTTGGGGAAAAAAGTAAAAGCTTATCTTGTTCGGAGTCGGAAATCCTCGCGAAAAAAAGTAAATTCGGAAGGGAAATGTCAAGGAAAAATTGCAGAAAAGGGGAAATTGTGACTCTTGTCAACGTTCACATTTTTTTCTTTTCTGTATAGCATTTCTCTTTTTTTTGGGAGGGAAAAAATGGTATAGCAGTGAATTATGGTAGTCATAAAGAAAAAAAACAAGGGTAATTTTCTTCGACTTACCTATATTTTCCTCGTGTGTACATTTATCCCAACAGATATGAAGTCTGCATGCCAAAGTACTTTTGAAACAAAGGCTATATATGTGTCTTCATAGGGAAAAAAATTTGCTTGCAGGGGAGAGAAACATATAAAGACGTCATGTAGTACTTATTTGAAGAAGAAGAGAGGGTGGGCACAAATGTAAGGAAACTTTTTTTCTGCTTTGTCTCTTTGTTTCAATGCGTACTTGTTCTCTCTCTCTCTCTCTTGCTACTGAAAGACATATGTACGTACATGGGCTGTACACTGAACATTGTACTACTTGGAGACAAGCCCAAAAGTTTATTATGGAAAGAATGAAAGAGGCAGAGAGAGAGAGAGAGAGAGGTCGTTCCAGTAATCATGTATAAAGCCTCAAGTCTTACCCTTAGCATGGGATGTCTTGAACTGTGAGAGGATTTCAGATTGGATTCGACTACTAAACCCCAGGGTTCACTTATCCCCCGCTGGTCAATTAGCCAGTCTATCAATTTAATTACAATACACGATCCCTCAAGTGTTGTTTATCCTTTCTTCCACCATTCTCCCTTCCACTCCTCCAGGCTCTGTCTCTCCACATTCCTACGGTTAGCCTCAATTCCATCCCTATCTCCGTCCTTCCTGCCCCGCATTTTGCAAGCCTCTTTAGCCCAACTACGCTTTCCCTTCTTTCTTCCCATTCCCACAAAATTTTCCACGTCTCCGTGCTTTCTCTTTATTTCTGGCCTTTACTGAAGGCCGTCTCTTTATCTCATGGCATATCTTATTCTCTTCTTCATTTTATTTCCCTCAGCATCTGTCTCTCTCCTTCTTTTGCACTCCATTTTTTTCTCCCTCGCCATTGCTTTCTTCATTTTCTTTCTCTTTCTTCTTCTTTTTGTCTCTTTCATGCTTTTCTCTCATTTTCACGGTTTCTCTCTCTTTCTTTCTATTCCTCTCATTTATATTTTTGCTGCTTTCTGTTTGTTTCTCCCGTCTCGATATCGTTTATAATTTCTCTTTATTGTTTTTCTTTGTCGTTTATGTTTTTTCTCCCAATTTATTCTCTCTGTTGTTTTTTTCTCTGCCTTAAATTGATTTATCTCGTGGTTAGATTTTCTCTCTTCCCCCTTAATGTTTTGTCTCTTGGTGTTTTCTTCTTGGTCTTTCTCTCATTTATGTTGATTCTTCTGTTTTCATCATGTCGTTTTTTGTCTTTTCTTAATTTTCTCTTTCTTACGTTCTTTTTTTGATTTTCTCTTTCTTACGTTCTTTTTTTGATTTTCTCTTTCTTACGTTCT